>ML781758.1:112805-144480 GCA_009831015.1 Picea engelmannii | reverse complement strand
CCTTCATCTACCCCTCTCTCCCCCTCACTCTGTATCTTTCTCCCTCTCTCACTCATTGTAGCCCCTTCCCTCTCTCCCCCTCTCTCACTCATTGTATCTCCCTCCCTCTCTCTCCCTTTATCTCTCCTCCACTAGTGTGATGTATCATATAAAGACGCACTAGTGTGTACGGATAAGCCAAACACACTAATGTGTATGGATAAACCAAATGCACTGGTGCATTTAATTGAGATAAACAATGAACAATGAACTTTGTTATTGCCTCCACAAAATTTAAATATGGATGTTTACATTTTCATTGTGCAAATTTAACTATCTTACAGTGAATTATTACTTACACACCACCTTAGTACATTATTAATTACACTTCACACCAGTGCGTTTTGAACTGTATAGTGCACCGACTGAAGAAAGTTAGAAAAATAATGTGTTCTTACTGTTATCACCAATTCTTGCAAGGGGGGTGTTTCTCTCTAGTTTAAGTCCCTTGGTGTAAAATGTGAAGGAAAGGGGTTTAAAAACCCATCAAATGAATTTTATTCCAAGGTCGCAACCATGAGCACCAAGCATAGCATGCAGAAGTCCATTTCAGTCTTAAAATCAAGCAGGCAGGCATTTTTGGTTTCAACGGCGAGGATTTTTTCATCGAGGCAAGATCGACATTCATCGGGTGTCTGGGGCCATGAAGTTTCCTAGGTTTTAACACAGAGCAAAGGTCAGAGACCCAACGCCCATATTCCACGATTTAATCTGGGTCATCCGATCAAGCAAGGACAGGTGGAAATCGGTCGGCATTTCGGGGATGGCAAGTTGGGACGATAGGGTTCTCCCTTGGATTTCAAAACCCCGAAACGCGAAACACAAATCCTTGAAAGCTTGGCCCACGGTCCTAGTGTCAGGTCACGTTAAGTGGGCCCAGGAGTGGATATAGCACCCTTTTTCCGACAAAGTCATCTCAGTCGTCCATCTGAAGGACGTGTGGTGCACATCTTCTCTTTTGCAGATTGGTCACCAGGAAACCAAGGAAGAGATACATAATGTATCCCCAGTGCGTGGAGTTTCAAAAGAATCTGGACCATTGATCAATTGAAGATCTCATCCATCCAATTCTGGGCGACACATGGGCGCATGTGAATTAAAATATGCATAGATCTAGGCGGTCGAGATTTGTGCACTTAGATCTACAGCCAAGAATTGATTATGGACCCCCCCCCCCGACATTCTACCTTTAATGTGGGGGGGGTCCGGAATGGTACCACGCAAGTTTCAATGGTCGAGATTGAAGGACCTAGATCTGCGGTGCACATTCAATTTTGAACCCCACTTTCCATCCTTCCTTTAATGAGGGGCGGGGGGTCCAGAATGAGGTGGTTTTGAAAGTGGGCCCCCCTCCTGGCGTGTCTGCCACTTGTGTTGTCGAACCCTCTCCCACCTTAAGCCTCTTACCACTTCCCCTTTCACTTACTGCCTTCGTCTCCTAGTGACAAGTGTCCCAAGCCTCTCTCTCCTTTCCCCTATCACCTCCTTCCAGGTGTTCCTCCCTATGTTCTTCCCTTAGTTGCCTATTCCCCCCCATGTTATATTCATTTTCCCTTTTTTCCCTCTCATCCTTCGATTCATCCTCCTTTTCATATGGACCCATCACCTTGCAACTTCCTTGTCACTTTCCCATGACACTTCGCCTCGTTGTCCGGTGTCATAGCCCCTTATCCTTCCCCATGTCTTCCACCTATAACCTATCCTAGTACAGTTTGTGCATTGTATGCCACCCATACTATCCATGTCACCCTCCATCTGGTTCCCCCCCATAGCAGTCCAATGAAGCAGTAGTAGCCAAGGAAAGTTTGCCATGTTGTCCAAGTGCAGAAATTGACCAGGCCCCTCTGATCCTAAGGAAGAAGTTCTTGAAGTAGTTGGTGGTTGGTGGACATCGTTTCCACCATAAATGGAAAGCCAGAAAAGGACAAGCCATGGGGAAATACTGTCAGACCAATTTGATAAATATCGTGTATGACATTAGACTGCATGGGTATTCAAACAAGCAAAGGCCCGATGTAAACTATTGCGTCTGGTAGAGAGTCTGCATGCACAGTCTGACCGATGTGACATCGACGTCGTGCCATGGAAACCCGAGCAAGTTCCTGCTACGAAATTTTTGGGTATATGTAGGCAATTTTTCCATTTTGTAAAGTATCGTTGGTAGATCTAAGCTCCCTGTTGTAAAGTTTTAATGAAGCACTGGTTTCCCTGGTTATGTATATGTATGTGAAATTTCTCATTTAATGATAGTCAACTTCTTATTCCATCTGGTTTCCATCTAATGTTGAAAGATTTCATGATTGACTGAGTCACATGAAGCATTGTGACAATGTTATATAAATGTTTTATGGTAACACTGTTATGATTTCTTTTAATATTCTTGTGATTTGAATACAAGAAGTTCTTGTGTTTAAATTCATTATCTTCGGGTTGTTGGAAGCTTGATGCCTACAACAGAAATTTTCATTTTCTCACCAACGTCTTCCTCCTACTCATTTTTACTACAACTTATTGTCTAAAGTTAGACTAAGACCTTGCATATTCATACATAACCCAGTCCAGGATTTTGAGTTAAAACGATATCATTCTGAGTCTGCTCTCTTTCCATCACCCTTGATAAACAAATCGTGACATATAAACGGATGGGTATCAGGCTTACTCCTGCTGCAATCCAGGAGTGACTTCTGACACCAACATTTCTAGTGTCGTTTCTGGGGACGAAGTTCAAAATTTTCCCTCGGATTGAACGACATTGAGCCTCTAACTCTGAATATGCATCAGGCATCAGAGCCCTTGAATATTTCTATTGTGCACTTGGTGACTTCACTTTGGCGACTCCAATGTTTCCAGTTCACTGTTTCAGTTGTGGCTACTTTTAGCACACCTGAAAGCTGACCCAGAGGGGATTTCTGGAGAAGTTTTTCAATAGCTACTTTATGAGCCTGAGAAGTTTCCTAGGAGAACAACAACAATCAGAGTTGGCCTTTGATGGTGAACAAAGACTAGAAACATTCAAAGTTGTGCATCTTTCACCTAGTGACTCCATGATTAAGGGATCGATTGGCGTCTACACTGGTTCGAGATGGAAAAAATCTTGGCTCGGAGGTTTGGTCCTTTTAATTTTTTTGTTGTTCCTAGTTTTCCTAATGTTGTCCCTTCTCTAAATGAATGGTATGATTATTTGCCCATATTTAGAGAGCGTAAAGAGGAAAATCGTACTCAACATCTCCATGATTTTCATGAACTCATGCAATGATGGAAGATACATCATGAGGATGTATTGTTGAATATTTTCATGTTCCCGTTAGCAAGAGATGCTCATGAGTGGTATTTCTCCTTACTCCCTGCCAGTATCTCCTCCCTGAGATAATTTCATGCAGCTTTTAATAGGCATTGTCAAAAGTTTTAGTCCTCTGAGTTTATCTGTCATAAGTGTTGTGAGGAATGTGGGGACAGTGAGCAAGACATGGTTGTGTCTTATGAAGGCTGTGATGATGAAGACTGTGAGGAGGAGGACCCTGAGGAGAGAGATGATGCTCTGAATGAGCTGATGGAGCTGGCAAAATCTCTTTCTGCAGAGATTGAGAAAATGAAGGCAGATTGTGACTTTTGCCTTTATGAGGATGATGTGGACGATTCTATTTTTATAGAGGCTTTGCGTCCTGCTCTTGATGCACCTGCTGCCCCAAGCTTTGATTTTTATTCAGATGAGGAGAAATAGAGCCCCACATCATAGTTTGTTGACTAGAGGAGAAACCAACCAGTATATGATAGCTACGAATCAGATTTTGAGCTGGATATGTAGGATTTCCTAGAGAAGACTGTAGAGCCTTATCCTCTATTCACTCAAGAATATTATCCTGAGGAGATCAACCATTTCAGGTCTGCAGGAGACAGTGAGCAGGGGAACCTTGCCTCTTGTCCAAAGCCTATCTGTGAGCAGCCACCGCCTAAGATCAGTCAACCTACACCAGCCTCTCACCCACCTGAGCTTACCAGAGAGATTCAACAATGGGTGAGAAGTTGTGTAGCAGAGGTGGCTGTCCATCACCCATTTTCTAGAGTTTTCCATTGGTCCTATGAGCCTGTGAAGGAATACATGGAATTGTATTTCCTTAATGATTTGCAGTCACCCAGCTTCATCCTAACCTTAGCCTTAGGATGGAAGCTAAAGGATGTAGTTGTTTTGCTGTCACAATTACATCAGTTGTGGGTGATCATCGACAAAGTGAAGGAGCTTCCATTCAGGAAGTTACTTGATTGGCTCTGGTAGAAATTTGTTTTCACCTAGCCCCATGTAAAGGATTTTATTAGTTTAGGATTGTACATATATAAGCTCCTTAGAGAATGTGTGTTTATTTTTGTTTTCACTTATCGACATGTATTTTCAGCAGGGTGTTTTAAGCTCGACTCCATAGCCCAATAGCAAGGCACTGGAACTAGAAAAGGAGTTCTTAGAGCATCGCAGGGATGACTCTATCCCCCATGGAGCCTAATGTTATCACCAATTCTTGCAAGGGGGATGTTTCTCTCCAATTTCGGTCCCTTGGTGTAAAATGCGAAGAAATGGGGTTTAAAAACCCATCAAATGCATTTTATTCCAAGGTCGTAGCCATGAGCGCCAAGCGTAGCACGCAGAAGTCTTTTTCGGTCTTAAAATCAAGAAGGCGAGAATTTTTGTTTTCAATGACGAGGTTTTTTTCAACGGGGAAAGATCGACATTCATCGGGTGTTTGGGGCCATGAAGTTTCCCAGGGTTTAACACAGAGTAGAGGCCGGAGACCTATCCCCCATATTCCACGATTTAATCTAGACCGTCCAATCCAGCGGGGACAAGTGGCAGTGAGTTGGCATTTTGGGGATCGCAAGTTGGGAGGACAAGGTTCTCCCTTTGATTTCAAAACCCTGAAATGTGAAACACAAAGCCTCGAAAGCCTGGCCCACGGTCCTAACGTCAGGTCATGTTAAGTGGGCCCAGGGGTGGAGATAGTGCCCTTTTGCCGTCAAAGTCATCTCACTCGTCCATATGAAGGATGTGTGGCGCACATCTGCACTTTCGTAGATTGGTCACCGAGAAAGAAGAGAAGAGATACATCATGTATCCCTGGTGCATGAAGTCTCGAAAGAATATGGGTCGTTGATCAACTGAAGATCTCAGTTGTCCAATCCTGGATGACACACGAGCGCATGTGATTTAAAAGATGTGTGGATATAGGAAGCCATGATTTGCGCGCTCAAATTTGTGGCCAAGAATATATTCCAAACACCCCCCCCCTCCCCTGTCGTTCTGCCTTTAATGGGGAGGGGGTGGGTCCGGAATGGTACCGCGCAAGTTTCAATGGTCAGGATTGAAGTGCCTAGATCTGCGGTGCACATTCAATTATGGACCCCACTTGCCATCCTGCCTTTAATGAGGGGGGGGTTCCGGAATGAGGTGGTTTTGAAAGTGGTCCCCCCTCCTATCGTGTCGCCCTCTGGTGTCATCGAACCCTCTCCAACATTAATCCTCTTACCGCTTCCCCCTTCGCTTATCGCCTTCCTCTCCCGGTGACAAGTGTTCCAAGCCTCTCTCTCCTTTCCCCTGTCACCTCCTGCCAGGTGTTCCTCCCCGTGTTCTTCCCTTAGTTGCCTCTTCCCCCCCATGTCATATTCCTTTTCCCTTTTGTCCCTCTCATCCTCCAAATTGTCCTCCTCTTCATATGGACCCATCGCCTTGCAGCTTCCTTGTCACTTTCCCGTGGCACTTCTCCTTGTTGTCCACTGTCACATCCCCTTATCCTTCCCCATGTCTTCCACCTCTGACTTTTCCTAGTCCAGTGTGCACACCGTCTACCACCCATAGTAGCCATGTCACCCTCCATCTGGGTCCCCCCCACAACAGTCCAATGAAGCAGCATTAGCCAAGGAAAGGTCGCCACGTTGTTCAAGTGCAGAAATTGACCGGGCCCCTCTGATCCCGAGGAAGAAGTTATTGAAGCAGTTGGTGGTGGGTGGAAATCGTTTCCAACATAAATGGAAATCCAGAAAAGGACAAGCCATGGGGAAAGACTGTCAGACCAGTCTGACAAAGATCGCGTCCGACATTAGACTGCATGGGCAGTCAGACAAGCAAAGGGCCGACGTAAAATATTGCATCTGGCAGAGAGTTTGCATGCACAGTCTAACCGAAGTGACCTGGACATTGTGCCATGGAAACCCGAGAAAGTTCCCACTATGAAATTTTTGGGTATATGTAGGAATTTTTTCCATTTTGTAAAGTATCGTTGGTAGAGCTAAGCTCCCTGTTGTAAAGTTTTAATGAAGCACCGGTTTCCCTGGTTATGTATATGTATGTGAAATTTCTCGTTTAATGACAGTTAGCTTCTTATTCCATTTGGTTTCCATCTAATGTTGAAAGAGTTCATGATTGACTGAGCACGTGAAGCATTGTGACAATGTTATAGAAATATTTTATGGTAACATTGTTATGATTTCTTTTAATGTTCTTGTGATTTGAATATAAGAAGTTCTTGTGCTTAAATTCATTCTCTTTAGGTTGTTGGAAGCTTGATTCCTACAACAGACCTTTGCATTTTCTCACCAAATTCTTCCTCCTACTCATCTTTACTACAACTTATTTTCTGAAGCTGGACTAAGACCTCGCCTGTTCATACATAGCCCGGTCCAGGATTCTAAGTTAAAACGATATCATTTTGAGTCTACTCTCTTTCCATCACCATTGATAAACAAATTGTAACATATAAATGGATGGGTATTAGGATTACTCCTGCTGCAATCCAGGAGTGACTTATGACGCCAACATTTATGGCGTCGTTGCTGGGGATGAAGTGGAAAATTTTCCCTGGGATTGAATGACATTGAGCCTCTAATTCTGAAGGTGCATCAAGCATCATAGCCCTTGAATATTTCTACTGTGCACCTGGCGACTCCACTGTGGTGACTCCAATGTTTCCACTTCACTGTTTCAGTTGTGGCTACTTTTATCACACCTAAAAGTTGACCCGGAGGGGCTTTCTCGAGAAGGTTTTCAGCAGCTGCTTTCTGAGCCTGAGAAGTTTCCTGGGAGAACAACAACAATCAGAGATGATCTTTGATGGTGAAAAAAGACCAGAAACATTCAAAGTTGTGCATCTTTCACCTAGCAACTCCATGATTAAGAGATCAATTGGAAACTACACCAGTTTGAGATGGAAAAAATCCTGGCTAGGAGGTTTTCTCCTTTTAATTTTTCGTTTGTTCCTAGTTTTCCTAATGTTGTCCCTTCTCCGAATGAATGGTATGATTATTTGCCCATATTTAGAGAGAGTAAAGAGGACAACCCTACACAACATCTCCATGATTTTCATGAACTCATGCATCAGTGGAAGATACATCATGAGGATGTATTATTGAAGATGTTCATTTTCTTGTTAGCAGGGGATGCTCATGAGTGGTATTTCGCCTCACCCCTGCCAGTATCTCCTGCCTAAGATAATTTCATGCAGATTTTAATAAGCGTTGTCAAAAATTTTATTCCTCTGAGTTTATTTGTCATAATTGTTGTGAGGAATGTGGGGACAATGAGTAAGACATGGTTGTGTCTTATGAAGGTTGCTATGATGAATAATGTGAGGAGGAGGACCCTGAGGAGAGAGATGATGCTCTGAGTGAGATGATGGAGCTGGAAAAATATCTTTCTGCAGAGATTGAGAAAATGAAGGCAGATCATGATTGTTTCCTTTCTGAGGATGATGTGGAGGATTCTGTTTCTATAGATGTCTCTTGATGCACCTGTTTCCCCAAGATTTGATGTTTATTCAGATGAGGAACAACAGAGCCCCACATCGTATTTTGTTGACCAGAGGAGCAACCAACCAGTATATGACAACTATGAATCAGAGTCTGAGCTAGATATGTAGGATTTCCCAGAGATGATTGTAGAGCCTTATCCTATGTTCGCTAAAGAATATTATCCTGAGGAGATCAGCCATCTCAGGTCTGCAGGAGACAGTGAGCAGGGGCACCTTGCCTCTTGTCCAGAGCCTATCTATGAGCAGCCACTGCTTGAGATCAGTCAACCTACACCAACCTCTCACCCACCTGAGATTACCAGAGAGATTCAACCGTGGGCGAGTAGCTTCGTAGCAGAGGAGGCTTCTCATCACCCATTTTCTGGAGTTTTCCATTGGTCCTATGAGCATGTGAAGGAATACATGGAGTTGTATTTCCTTCATGATTTGCAGTTTCCCAACTTCATACTAACCTTAGCCTTAGGATGGAAGATGAAGGATGCGGTTGTTCTACTGTCACAATTTCATCAGTTGCAGGTGATCATCAACAGATTGAAGGATCTTCCATTCAGGAAGCTACTTGATTGGCTCTGGTGGAAATTTGTTTTCACCTAACCCCATGTAAAGGATTTTATTAGTTTAGGATTGTACATAGATAAGCTCCTTCGAGCATGTGTGTTTATTTTTGTTTTCACTTATCGGCATGTATTTTTAGTATTGTGTTTTAAGCTCGACTCCATAGCCTAACAACAAGGCACTGGAATTGCAAATGGAGTTCTTAGAGCATCGCGGGGATGACTCTATCCCCCATGGAGCCTAATGTTATCACCAATTCTTGCAAGGGGGATGTTTCTCTGCATTTTCAGGACCTTGGTGTAAAATGCAAAGAAGTGGGGTTTAAAAACCCATCAAATGCATTTTATTCCAAGGTCGCAGCCATGAGCGCCAAGCATAGCATGCAGAACTCCATTTCGGTCTTAAAATCAAGCAGGCAGGAATTTTTGTTTTCAACGGCGAGGATTTTTTCATCAGGGAAAGATCGATGTTCATCGGGTGTTTGGGGCCATGAAGTTTCCGAAGTTTTAACACAGAGCAAAGGCCCGAGACCCAGTGCCCATATTCCATGATTTAATCTGGGTCGTTCGATCCAGCGGGGAAATGTGGCAGTCGGTCAACATTTTGGGGATCACAAGTTGGGAGGATAGGGTTCTCCCTTGGATTTCAAAACCCTGAAATGCGAAACGCGAAGCCTTGAAAGCCTGGCCCATGGTCCTAGAGTCAGGTCACGTTAAGTGGTCCCAGGAGTGGAGATAACGCCCTTTTTCCATCAAATTCATCTCAGTCGTCCATCTAAAGGACGTGTGGTGCACATCTACACTTTCACAGATTGGTCACCGATAAAGCAGGGAAAAGATACATCATGTATCCCCGGTGTGTGAAGTCCCTAAATAATATGGACCGTTAATCAACTGAATATCTCATCCTTCCAATCCTGGAAGACACATGGGTGCATGTGATTTAAAAGATGCATGGATATAGGCAATCGATATTTGCGCACTCAGATATGTGGCCAACAATATATTCCAGACCCCCCCGTCATTCTTCCTTTAATGGGGGGGGTCCATAACGGTACCGTGCAAGTTTCAATGGTTGGGATTGAAGCGCCTAGATTTGCGACACACATTCAATTCCGGACCCCCCTTGCCATCCTGCCTTTAATGAGGGGGGGGGGGTCCTAAATGAGGTGGTTTTGAAAGTGGCCCCCCCTCCTGTCGTGTCGCTCTCCCATGTTGTCAAACCCTCTCCCACCTTAATCCTCTTACCGCTTCCCCCTCCGCCTACCACCTTCGTCTCCTAGTGACAAGTGTCCCAAGCCTCTCTCTCCTTTCCCCTGCCACCTCCTGCCAGGTGTTCCTCCCCATGTTCTTCCCTCAGTTTCCACTTCACCCCCATGCCATATTCCTTTTCCATTTTTTCCCTCTCATCCTCTGACTCATCCTCCTCTTCATCCGGACCCATCACCTTGCGGATTCCTTGTCACTTTCCCGTGGCACTTCACCTCGTCATCCGCTGTCACAGCCCCTTATCCTTCCCCATGTCTTCCACCTATGACCTTTCCTAGTCTAGTGCGCACACCATCTGCCACCCATACTAGCCATGTCACCCTCCATCTAGGTCCCCCCCGTAGCAGTCCAACGAAGAAGTAGCAACCAAATAAAGGTCGCCACATTGTCCAAGTGCAGAAATTGACCGGGCCCCTCTGATCCCGAGGAAGAATTTATTGAAGTGGTTGGTGGTGGGTGGACATCGTTTCCACCATAAATGGAAATCAAAAAAAAGGAAAAGCCATGGGGAAATATTTTCAGACCAGAGGAATAATTTATTGAAGCGGTTGGTGGTGGGTGGACATATTTTCCACCATAAATGGAAATCCATAAAAGGACAAGCCATGGGGAAAGACTGTCAGACTAGTTTGACAAAGATCACGTTTGACATTAGACTGCATGGGAAGTTTGACAAGCAAAGGACCGATGTAAATTATTGCTTCTATCATAGAGTCTGCATGGACACTCTGACCGAAGTGACCTAGACGTTGTGCCATGGAAACCCGAGCAAGTTCTAGCTACAAAAGTGTTGGGTATATGTAGGCATTTTTTCCATTTTGTAAAGTATCGTTGGTAGAGCTAAGCTCCCTATTGTAAAGTTTTAATGAAGCATTGGTTTCCCAGGTTATGTATATGTATGTGACATTTCTCGTTTAATGACAGCCAACTTCTTATTCCATTTGGTTTCCATCTAATGTTGAAAGAGTTCATGATTGACTGAGTCACATGAAGCATTGTGACAGTGTTATATAAATGTTTTATGGTAACGCTGTTATGATTTATTTTAATGTTCTTGTGATTTGAATACAAGAAGTTCTTGTGTTTAAATTCATTCTCTTCAGGCTATTGGAAGCTTGATGCCTATAATATACCTTTTCATTTTCTCACGAAATTCTTCCTCCTACTCATATTTACTACAACTTACTATCTGAAGTTAGAATAAGACCTCGCTTGTTCATACATAGCCCGGTCCAGGATTCCGAGTTAAAGCGATATCATTCTGAGTCTTCTCTCTTTCAATCACCCTTGATAAACAAATCGTGACATATAAACCGATGGGTATCAGGCTTACTCCTACTGCAATCCAGGAGTGACATCTGACGCCAACATTTCTGGAGTCGTTGCTGAGGACGAAGTTGAAAATTTTCCATGGGATTGAATGACATTGAGCCTCTAATTCTGAAGGTGCATCAGGCATCAGAGCCCTTGAAGATTGCTATTGTGCACCTGGAGACTCCACTATGGAAACTCTAGTGTTTCCACTTCACTGTTTTAGTTGTGGCTACTTTTAGCACACCTGAAAGCTGACCCAGAGGAGATTTGTCGAGAAGGTTTTCAGCTGCTGCTTTTTGATCTTGAGAAGTTTCCTGGGAGAACAACAATGATCAGAGCTGGCCTTTGATGGTGAACAAAGACCAGACACATTCAAAGTTGTGCATCTTTCACCTGGCGACTCCATGATTAAGGGATCGATTGGCGACTACACTGGTTCGAGATGGAAACAATATTGGCTCGGAGGTTTGCTCCTTTTAATTTTTCGGTTGTTCCTGGTTTTCCTAATGTTCTCCCTTCTCCGAATGAATGGTATGATTATTTTCCCATATTTAGAGAGTGTAAAGAGGACAACCTTGCTTAGCATCTCCATGATTTTCATGAACTCATGCATCAGTGGGAGATACATCATGAGGATGTATTGTTGAATGTGTTCATTTTCTCGTTAGTAGGGGACGCTCGTGAGTGGTATTTCTCCTTACCCCTACTAGTATCTCCTCCCTGAGAAAATTTCATGCAACTTTTAATAGGCACTATCAAAAGTTTTATTCCTCTGAGTTTATCTATCATAATTGTTGTGAGGAATGTGGGGATAGTGAGCAAGACATTGTTGTGTCTTATGAAGGCTGTGATGATGAAGACTATGAGGAGGAGGACTCTGAGGAGAGAGATGATTCTTTGAGTGAGCTGATGGAGCTGGAAAAATCTCTTTCTGCAAAGATTGAGAAAATGAAGGCAGATCGTGATTGTTGTCTTTCTGAGGATGATGTGGAGGATTCCATTGCTATAGAGGCTTTATGTCTTGCTCTTGATGCACCTACTACCCCAAGCTTTGATGTTTATTCAGATGAGGAGCAGCAGAGCCCCACATCGCAGTTTGTTGACCAGAGGAGCAGCCAGCCAGTATATGAAAGCTATGAATCAGATTCTGAGTTGGATATGTAGGATATCCTAGAGCAGACTATAGAGCCTTATCCTCTATTCTCTAAAGAATATTATCCTGAGGAGATGAGCCATCTCAGGTCTCTAGGAGACAGTGATCAAGGGTATCTTGCCTCTTTTCCAAAGCCTATCTATGAGAAACCACTGCCTAAGATCAGTCAGCCTACACCATCCTCTCACCCACCTGAGCTTACTAGAGAGATTCAATCGCGGGTGAGAAGATGCATAGCAGAGGAGGCTCCCATCACCCATTTTCTGTATTTTTCCATTGTTCCTATGAGCTTGTGAAGGAATACATGGAGTTGTATTTCCTTCATGATTTGCAGTCGCCCAGCTTGATCCTAACTTCAGCCTTAGGATGGAAGATGAAGGATGTAGTTGTTCTGCTATCACAATTGCATCAGTTGCAGGTGATCATCAACAGAGTGAAGGAGCTTCCATTCAGGAAGTTACTTGATTGGATCTGGTGGAAATTTGTTTTAACCTAGCCCCATGTAAATTATTTTATTAGTTTAGGACTGTACATAGATAAGCTCCTTCGAGCATGTGTGTTTATTTTTGTTTTCACTTATCAGCATGTACTTTTAGCAGGGATTTTTAAGCTCGACTCCATAGCCCAACAACAAGGAACTGGAACTACAAAAGGATTTCTTAGAGAATCGTGGGGATGAATCTATCCCCCATGGAGCCTAATGTTATCACCAATTCTTGTAAGGGGGATGTTTCTCTCCAGTTTCGGTCCCTTGGTGTAAAATGCGAAGAAACGGGGTTTAAAAACCCATCAAATGAATTTTGTTCCAAGGTCGCAACCTTGAGAGCCAAGCGTAGCATGCATAAGTCCATTTCGGTCTTAAAATCAAGTAGATGGGCATTTTTGTTTTCAACGGTGAGGAATTTTTCATCGGGGCAAGATCGACATTCATCGGGTGTTTGGGGACATGAAGTTTCCCAAGGTTTAACCTAGAGTAGAGGCCCAAGACCCAGCGCCCATATTCCACGATTTAATCTTGGTCGTCGGATCTAGTGGGGATAGGTGGCAACCAACCAACATTTTAGTGATCGCAAGTTGTGAGGACAGGGTTCTCCCTTGGATTTCAAAACCCCGAAACGCAAAATGCAAAGCCCCAAAATCCTAGCCCACAGTCCTACCGTCAGGTCACATTAAGTGGGCCCAAGGGTGGAGATAAATCTCTTTTGCCATCAAAGTAATCTCAGTGGTCCATCTAAAGGACATGTGGTGCACATCTACGCTTTCACAGATTGGTCACCGAGAAAGAATGGAAGAGATACAACATGTATCCATGATGTGCGAAGTCCCGAAAGAATATGGACCGTTAATCAACTAAAGATCTCAGTTGTCCAATCCTAGACGACACACGAGCGCATGTGATTTAAAAGATGCGTGGATCTAGGCTGTCGGGATTTGCACACTCAAAACTGTGGCCAAGGATTGATTTTGGACCCCCCCCTCCCCCGTCATTCTGCCTTTAATGGGGGGTGAGTTCCGGAATGGTACTGCGCAAGTTTCAATGGTCGGGATTGAAGCACCTAGATCCACGACGCACATTTAATTCTGGACCCCCCTTTCCATCCTACCTTTAATGGGGGGGGGTCCGAAATGAGGTGGTTTTGAAAGTGGGCCCCCCTCCTGTCGTGTTTCCCTCCTGTGTTGTCGAACCCTCTCCCACCTTAAGCCTCTTACCGCTTCCACCTCCTCTTACCACCTTCGTCTCCCGATGACAAGTGTCCCAAGCCTCTCTCTCCTTTCCCCTCTCACCTCCTACCAGGTATTCCTCCTCATGTTCTTCCCTCAGTTTCCTCTTCCCCCCCATGTCATATTCCTTTTCCCTTTTTTCCCTCTCATCCTCCAACTCATCCTCCTCTTCGTACGGACCCATCGCCTTGTGGCTTCCTTGTCACTTTCCCATGGCACTTCACCTCATCGTTTAGTGTCACAGCCCCTTATCCTTCCCCATGTCTTCCACCTCTGACCTGTCCCAGTCCAGTGCGAACACCGTCTGCCACCCATACTATCTATATCACCCTCCATCTAGGTCCCCCCATAGCAGTCCAACGAAGCAACAATAGCCAAGGGAAGGTTGCCATGTTGTCCAAGTGCAGAAATTGATTGGGCCCCTCTGATCCTGAGGAAGCAGTTATTGAAGCAGTTGGTGGTGGGTGGACATCGTTTCCACCATAAATGGAAATCCAGAAAAGGACAAGCCATGGGGAAAGACTGTCAGACCAGTCTGACAAAGATCACGTCCGACATTAGACTGCATGGGCAGTCTGACAAGCAAAGGCCTGATGTAAACTATTACGTCTGGCAGAGAGTCTGCATGCATAGTCTGACCGAAGTGACCTGGACGTCATGCCATGGAAACCCGAGCAAGTTCCCTCTATGAAAGTTTTGGGTATATGTAGGTATTTTTTCCATTTTGTAAAGTATCATTGTTAGAGCTAAGCTCCCTGTTGTAAATTTTTAATGAAGCATTGGTTTCCCTAGTTATGTATATGTATCTGAAATTTATCATTTAATGATAGTCAACTTCTTATTCCATCTGGTTTCCATCTAATGTTGAAAGAGTTCATGATTGACTGAGTCACATGAATCATTGTGACAGTGTTATATAAATGTTTTATGGTATCACTGTTATGATTTCTTTTAATGTTCTTGTGATTTTAATACAAGAAGTTCTTGTGTTTAAATTCATTCTCTTCAGGCTGTTGGAATCTTTATGCCTACAACAGACCTTTGCATTTTCTCACCAAAGTCTTCCTCCTACTCATCTTTACTACAACTTACTATCTGAAGTTAGACTAAGACCTCGCCTGTTCATACATAGCCTGGTCTAGGATTATGAGTTAAAATGATATATTATGAGTATGCTCTCTTTCGATCACCCTTGATAAACAAATTGTGACATATAAACTGATGGGTATCAGGCTTACTCCTGCTGCAATCCAGGAGTGACTTCTGACGCCAACATTTACTATCAATACTTTGAAATTTATTACGAATATAAATCGTTGCATTATACACAATGCTACGGTGCACTACTCATGGCACAACGTACTGAAATTGTAACTTTTGAAAAAAAAACACACATGCTTATCTTCAATGCGTCGAAATATACAATTAAAAAATGAGTGGGAATTTGAATTTTTGTGTTTATAAAGAAAAACCCTATTCATTATTTTATTTGTTTGCCAAATTTTAGAAAAGGATATTTATGCAATAGAGATTTATCAACAAATATTTTTGAGTGAGTGGAATTTTTTTTGAAGAGCCAAATTCAAGGGGGAGTATTGTAGATCACATGGAAATCTGAAGAGGATAAATTTCAAGTATATTATTTAATTCTATTAATCATCTTCGTCATTCTCCTACTTGATTAAAACAATTTTCAGTGCATTCCCAAACAAAAAAAATGGTTTCATAGTTACCTTCAGTATTGGAAGCCCTAATTTCCTCACTGTTCTTTTTCTTTATTCTTCTATATTTCACATTAATAATTTTTTTAAGCACAATTTATTTATAGGGTTTGTTTATTTGTATATGGGAATTTACTATCCATTGCAATGAAACCACTCATTGCATTGGATCCCAAAATTCCTGTCACTATCATTTTTTTAAACACCTTCATTGTGATTTGTGCTCTATGTATATAGTAAATGCATCGAAAAATATTTTTAGCAGTCGACAATGAACATTTTACCTAAATACACTGTGGCACATTGTTTACAAAACACATCCTTGAATTTATAATGAAAAAAATATTCTTTTTATATGGAAATTTTCATTTCCTAAATTTGTTCATTGCTCGATGGTGTGTAATAAATAGTACATAGGAAGATCTTCTTTTCTTAATTCCTAAATCACTCGCCAAATACAAAAATTTGTAAAACATTTTCAATTTCAAATTGACATTGTTATACTGTATCAGTGTGTATATGTATGTTTGACAAACTGATGCGTATAAATATTGTTGACACCCCAGTTCAAATTATCTTAATATATGCACGGAGATATTATTTTAAAAAGAAATCAATAATTTTTATATCTTTTCTTTTCAGGGTGATTTTGAAAATTCCAAGGGACAAACAAGGGGAAAACCAAGACATGTCGGTAGGGATGTCCAAAAAAGTGTAAAATAAGATGTTAAAATAAATGAACATAATTGTGTCGCAAGAGGAGCCATCCCAACTACAATGTGCATCAGAGGTATGTAATCATTTATTTATTATTTTATGTACATTGAATTTAAGTATCGCGTGAAATACTAATTTTCAATTGTTTTGCTGCAAAAAA
Organism: Picea engelmannii; assembly: GCA_009831015.1. NCBI lineage: Eukaryota > Viridiplantae > Streptophyta > Pinopsida > Pinales > Pinaceae > Picea > Picea engelmannii. Next base: position 128,041 of record ML781758.1, on the reverse strand, counting down.
GAAAAACAAATATAATCCATTCAACAAATAAGATAAGATGGCGATGAATAAAAGGGTTGATCACAAACTTTGTGAGTAATTATGTTTTCATCATTTTCTTAATATTTCATGTTTGTTGTGATCTTTATATTTAAACAATTAATTTACACTTGTCCATGGATGTATTCTAATAGGTGCTAACATACAAAGAGGATCCAGCCCATAAATTGATAAACATTGGGTTAAGTATGGGTTGTGAGTATATGTTGAAGAATGAAAGTTTAATTGAACAATTTGTAAGTAGTTATGTTGTTTAACTTCCCTTGTTTTATAATTAATGAAAAAACAAGAAAACTTTATGTTGATTATATCTATTGTGTTTTATCATGTTGTATTAAGCATGTAGGAAACAAAGTATGGAATGTAGACATTAGAGGATATTTTGAGAGAATTCATGAAGCATGGCTTCAAAAGAATGTGTATTGTTTATGAAAGACTCGGTGCTAAGGTATGTTTTTTATTTATTTGTGCAATCATGTATATATATATATATATATATATATATATATATATATATATATATATATATATTACAATTTATTTCTATGTTTGTAGATGGAAGATGAAGGGGCGAAACATAAAAAACAAGTTGATCAAGAAACAATTATGTTAGAAAACCAAAGTACAATATCACCTACAAATGATGAAGAAATTAGGCATGCATGCAACTCGAGAAATGCCAACAGTTCAACTGATGAATGACACTCAATATAATTGAATGCTACTGCAAGTTGTGTGTTTTGGAATATTTGTCTTTGAAAATCAAAGATTTTGTTTAATGTACTCAACATATTTTCCCAATTGCATGAGGATATTTTACGAATAAGTATAACAATAACAAATTGGTTGCGATTTTATTATTATATTGGGCCTTTACGTTGTCCCTTTTTGTATGGAAATAGGTCTCTTATTCATATATAACAAAATGGGTTTCTTATTTCATTGCATTGGTGAATGTTGTAAAATGTTGTGTTCCTAAATAATTAATATGTGGATGATTTACATTGTTACAAATAAAAGAGGTTTAATTGGTTGGATAACACATTAATGCAATCATTATATCGAAATGCAATAACAAAAATACAAAACAATATTATTAAAAACAATATTTGATTTTGAAATGGTTAATTGAAAATTTGTAAAAAAACAATGAATTAAAATATATACATATCAGTGCATTATCTTCTTTTGAACTCACTAGACAGTGAAAGCCATAATATAAACATCAGTGTGTTTTGAGGAGTCATATGCACTGGTGCATATTAATTCTAATAATTCACCAGTACATACTATTGAGAAAGCAAACCATTATGTAAATGATATAATGTACAATAATATTTATCATTTCAAAATTGTACAGTGCTCATGTTTGAAACATATACCGTGTATTAAAAATAATTTATGTACTTGTGTGTTAAGTTTATTATACACATTAAGATTCTGAATATTCTTTATGAACTAATTCCTTTACTATAGTATATTCACCAGTGCATACTAAAAATAATGGCATCGACATCTCACCTCAAATATTCAAAATTTCACTACCCTTCGGTGCACATGGTAAAACAAATATCGGTATGTAGTAATTACACAAGCACTATGGGACATGATATATTAAATGCACTAGGTCTTAAGATAACTTGATCGCACCACAGCTAACTATAACTTAAACACACTGGGGTGGAAATATACTAAAGCACACTGGTACTTCATATGAAAACAATGTGGAACTCGTGCATAGTAATTATAATAGCATCGGTGCTCTGCATACAGAAAAAAAGGTGGTACCGGTGCGCAATAGTTCAAAACACACCGGGGTGTTTTTTTGTTATATTAATATCCATGGAATTTTTATTATATTAATTTACTAGTGTGCTTTATTACAATATTGTGTCGGTGTATGTTTGTAAATAACGCACAGCTGCATTTTGACAAGAACAACACCGAAGAAAAAATTTTTGCTACAACCTCCACCCACCCAAATTTTCTTAGTTATATGGAACATTTGCTAAAACCTCTACAGCCAATATAGGAGGTTGTAGCAGAGGTTTTCTTGAATTTCTTTCCAAATTTTGTAACACTAAAAAACTCCGCAAAAACCTCCATTAGAAGGTGTTATCCTTATAGTGGCAGGTGAGTGGAAATAGGCATAGGAATCCCAATGGAAAGATAAAGAACTATTGGGTGAGAAGAAACAAATAGAGGAAGCCAAAGAGGTAAGAAAAGGAAAAAGGTCGAAGTGAAAGTGGGTGTAAACGACCACCGTGAAGACTATTCCCACATAGAGAAAACACACAATGATTGAGCCAAGCCCAAGAACTAAGTCTAGTGAACAAGAGTAGTATGTCACAACATATTGACACTAAGCCTATCGAAGATGAATCACTCTCTCAGACGACTATGAAGTTTTCCATGTGAGGAGTATTGACTGGCTAGATGGGAGAATAAGAAATCAACACCAATGCCCCAAGAAAAACCCCCACACCAGTTCATAGCATCATTAAGGTGCTCCAAACTAATTTGGACATGCATATGTTTTTGAATAGAGAGTCACCATAGAAGTTAGGTGATATTTTTTTTATGCTTGAGCTTGATCCAATAATCGATCCCATGTCCCAAGAACAAAGGGTCATAGGTACTATTGACACCACATTGCCACATAGTAATACCTAGAAGAGAGTGTTGCAAATAAACTCATTAGCCAAGAAAACATTCGATCCATCCACTAGCTCAGAGACTCAACCATTACCTTATACTAATCTAGAGTTAGCGCAAGTTCCTTCACAAGACTTGCAAATATATATGGAAGAGATAATGAATGAGTTGGGGGACACGTAGTGTGCACTCAACCAATCCTATACAGAGTTGAAATAAAAGAAAGAGCAAGAGATTGTTGTGCATTGGTAAAATCAAAAGAATCATGCCCATGAGATAATGATGCACTAAGATATCAAAGATTGATATGAAGCGGAGGTTACCACATACAAATTTTTTATTAGTGTAGTGGAGGAAGTCTACGTGCAATTCCCTAGTACATAAATAGAAACTTCTTACATCCCGATGCAAAGTAAACTCAACAAAGTAAAGTAAATGGTTTAATACCTATAGGCACATAACATAAAGCATCAGGAAAATTTGAAACACACCCCTTAATCAGAACAGGGGGAGTTGCAACAACGAATTGTTGTAGCAAAAAAGATACTATACCAGGGACAAGCGCACATGGATTATTTCTCAAGGGTTTTTTAGTATAGCTTCAATCTCTATAAGCACCTCCATAATTCCAAGAAACCAACACCATTGAAGATTGTATCTGTGCAACTAAGGAACAAATCAATGAGAATAAGTAGGCGTTGTCCTCCTTGTCGCTAGTGTAACGATAGGAAACCATGAAAAAAATTGTCATCCTTCACTGAGAGATTGCATCTTCCCATTCTGGCCAATAGAATCTATCATCCATTGTGTTAGACATAGAGGATAATTCCCAATAAAACTACTATAAACCCCAAGATGCACATACAGGGGCATCCCTGGTGGTAGAACTGGGTGCGCAGATCAAATCTAACATTAGGTCAACCACACCAGGCGATGTCAAAGATTTTACAAAAATATGAAGGAACTAATGGAAGTTTTTGATGAGATCGATGGCCATTTCAAATAATACATCTCCGACCTCATGAAGATGGTGTCATCCATCACCTTTGTCGCATTGTAAGTAATGTTGTTGGCTTGAGGATGAGTCAACTAATATTTTTTGGGGCCTGTTGGAACCCTAAGGTTTTTGCAAGACCATGCACGTGCCACAAGTAAGCATTGCATGTGTGCCATGAGTTTTCAGTATGCGGTGCCAATATTCAACTCATGTGCCAATTAATGTTCCATTGTGCAAGTCAACCAATTTTGTACTGCACACAAGGAATTGTAAAGTTTTCACACATGCCGAATCCTCGAAGATATTCAGTAATGATTGTAACCATTTTTGTAACAACCTGACTAGTCATGGTCGAGGGTGTGGGTGAGATAGGAAGTTTTTTATGATTTCCATGCTCTAGTAGAGATAAAAGGAATGAATGTGAATATGTAAGGGTTGTTGGGTTTTTGGTTAAATGGTTGTTCATTGTTATGTTAGCTTCTATGAGTTAGGGTTTTAGATAAGAATTGGTTTGGTTCTTTCTATGCTCAACTTCACTAGTTCCTTAGGATTTATTATGTGAAGATGAGAGAGAATATAGATCGACATTTGAGGATATTGTTGGTATCGTTTTCACTCTAATTGTTCTATAAGCAATCTACAACCCTTTCTGTATTGAATTTTATTTGAATGAATTTGAGATTAATGAATGAAGAATGAAGCACCTTTGTGTTTGGATATTATGGATTCTAGTCTTGATGTATGCATGTTATGTATTATTTCACTTATATGGATGTTATGAATGAATGTGAAATGATTTATTATTCTTGCATTGGATGTATCATGTCTGTACTATTCCTTCATGATTTTCACAAACCCTTGGTCTCTGTGATTCTAATGGAATCTTGGGTGAGACCTTATTTAGTCCTTGAAGATTGAATGTAGAGGTAGATTTAGTAGCATAAGAGCAAGCGATGGAAAACTATCCAACCAAGATATGTTGCTAAACATTTTGTGGAGCTATGTGAAGAGAGGGCATGATTTCAAACTTGTTCTTTCCATGACTCCTCTTAACTGAAAAAAGAGATCGAACCAGATGGATATGTCGACGCCTATGGGGTATTTTTTGATAAAGCCTTTCAAACCCTCATTCTAAAACCCTGATTCAATGATGGTTAATATTGTCAAAGAGGGTGAAGGGTTAATGAGTAACCATACTTTTGGGCTTAGTGGTTTGTGGGTTATGGGATTATCAGGCTACATAATTAATGAATAAAATGGTGTGATGTGTTGGCAAGTTTACATATATAGGCAGAGTATGCTTGTTTTCATTGATGGAAAGATCAGATATCAGCACGACGATGACGAAAAATGAAGAGCAACAGTAATCGTTGGATTACCCATTCTGAATTCCCGATGGTCATCAAATATGAATTTAGATAGGAGGAGCACGCAGAAGAGGAGAATAGATCACAGGCATCATATCTGAGCATGAGGAATGACTGTCATTGGATCTAGAAGAATGAGCACGACCTTTAAGTGAAAAGATGAAGTGGGCTTACAAAGTCTCGAAAGCAAGGGGATCATCCATCATCAAGGAGGACACGTGGCGAGTGATTGGAATTTCATTGACTTTCACATTGGAGGAGTAAAAGGAATGTGGTGTGGGAACTCGTGATACATGAGATTGTGAAACAATCTTGGTCGTTGAATCTAGAGGACACATGGCGAGCAATTGGCATTTCGCTGACTTGCACATTGGAGGAGTCAAAGGAGTGTAGTGTGGGAACTCGTGACATGCAAAGTCACGAAATGATGAGATTAAATGTTTGGTCCATGGTCTTAGCCAAGGTCACATCATCGAAGGCTAGAGGAAGGAAATAGCCTAGCTAAGCTCCATTTCGGATATCGCAACATTGGAGAGTTGAGGCAGCTCGCAGTTGGATCACCTGAAACGCGAAATTGCAAAATCACTTTATGAATAAGCGCTTGGTCACAGCCCGTGGTCACGAGAAGGGAAGGAGCTAGTTGCTAAGCTCCATTTAAGAGATCGTGACATGGGACAGTCGAGATGCCTCATCACAAGATTCTTGAAATCATGAGTCACTTTGTAGATAAGCGCTTGGTCACAACTAGTGGTCATATGAGAGGAAGGAGCTATTCTAGCTAAGCTCCATTTTGGATATCGTGACATGGGAGACTCGAGAAGTCTCATCACAAGATTTTCGATATGTGAAATTGCAAAACGCCTGTTGTCATAGCTGGTGGTCATCGCTAGTGGACACGTGAAGGAAGGCGCTTGCAAGTTTCAAGGCTCCATTTTGTGATCGGGAGTTGGAAGAGACAGAATGAATCACAACAAAATTTGTGAAACATGAAACTGCGAAGTTCCTTTTGATTAGGCCCATGGTCATAGCCACTGGGCATATGGAATAAACACGAGACCCTACGGACTTAATCCAATGATGTTGGTTATTTGGGAATCTGATCGAAGGGCTATCGTTTCTCTTCACTATTAATTATTCAGTTACGATTCAATTAGCTGAACTGAATCATGGTTCTTAGACAGTTGGCTATTCAATTGTTGAGGTGTTTTTTCTAGAGGAGATTCAGGGTGTAACTGAAGAGGTTGGAGTGCACAAAAGATAAATGCAGTGACTATGTGAGGTTGGAAGTTTACACTGAAAAATGAGGTAAAATAGGAGAAAGGAAAATTGCAGAATGCACAGTGTGAGATCAAACTCGGAAATGATTAACTGAAGATGAACAGAGAGGAAGAATAATGATGCAGAGAAGAATTGCATAACCGAGTAGAAGTGATAAGAATTGATATATCTGTATTGGTGGTTATTCAATCATTTATTTATAATCAGGGAGGTAGGGTGGTTCTAGGGAGAACTGTGGTCCTATGATATTCAAGTTATTGCATGAATATTGGAAGTTGTATCTTCCATCTAGTTGTGGCTAGAAAACAGGGTGGCAGGGTGGTGCTATGGAAAACACAAAGGTTTTTGTATGCAAGTTGGTGCTTGTATAATTCCAGTTGGTGTTGGAACACTCAGGGAGTTTACGCTTCCTTCTAGTGGGTTCTAGAGAAATAAGAGGGTTGATGCTCTTAGAAAGTTGGAGCTTGTAAAATAGAGGTAGTAGCCTCACATTGATTTGGTGCTCAAAGATAGATGATGTATATAACTTAAAAGATTGCATGTCATTCGAAGAAGAAGATGTTTTCTCCCTTTATGGGTTTCCTTGTGAAAATATGTCTATGTGTATATCTTATGTGTGACTGATGTTCATTATTTATGCTATTCATATCTTGTATAATATTGATGGTCACTTGGAAGATATTAACAAAATTGTTTGGATAAGTCATATATTGTTTAAGCACATTAACAATTGATTCACCCCCCCTTCTCAGTTGTCTTAGTAATTTCAACAATTGGTCTCAGAGTGGGTTCCTTTTATTTAAATGTAGATCTGTAAGCTTAAACATGACAAGTCATGAAGGGACTTCAGCCACTAAGCCTCCTATGTTTTATGGAGCAAATTTTTCCTTTTGGAAGGTTAGAATGAGAACATACTTAATGGCCTTAGGTGCTGACGTTTGGGATGTAGTAGAGACTGGATATACAAAACCTGTTGTGCTAGCTTCCAAGGATGATAAGTTAGAGTTTAGATTTAATGCTAAGGGAATGAATGCTATCTTGAATGGACTTGCTAAAGCTGAGTTTGTAAAGGTGATGCGTCTTGAAATTTCCAAAGCAATGTGGGTAAACTTATTAGCAGTTATGAAGGAAATGAGAAAGTAAAAGATGTCAAAATTCAAACATATAGATTGAAATTTGAATAACTAAAAATGAATGAAGATGAAACAGTTAGCAAGTAGTTTTTAAGAGTTGAAGAACTTGTGAATGTCATGAAGGTTCTTGGTGAGAAGATTGAAGAATCATTTTTAGTTTAAAAGATTTTAAGATCTCTGCTTGATAAATTTATTACAAAAGTCTCTGCAATAGAAGAACTAAATGATCTTAAAACTCTATCCATTGATCAACTCCTAGGATCTCTAACTGCATATGAAATGACAATTAACAAAGATAAATCCATTACTAGAGAAGCATCTCTTAAAGCGGACAAGAATGTTGATTCAGAACTAGATGATATTGAGGCAAAATTTGTGAGAAGGTTAAAGAAAGGATTAGGAAAATACCAAGGCAAGCTGCCCTTCAAATGATTTAACTGTGGTAAAATAGGTCATTTTGCATATAAGTTTCCTCATAAGGAAAAATACCAAATGCACCAGAACTCTAATGATGAAAAGAAAAACAAATTTAAGAAATATAGAAAAAAGAAAAGTTTGTGTGCAAACAATGATGACTCCGCAGAAGACATAGATAGTGATTCATCCTGTGAGGAAAAAGTGAATGATTTTTTGCTTATGGCTATGGGAGATCTTGATGATAAACACATAGGAAGTGACATGGATGATGAAGAATATGTGTTGGATATGGAAGGTGAATTAATCAGTGCTTTGGAAGAAACTGGCAGACTCAGACGTAAGAAGAGAAAACAAAAACAGTTGTTGATGTAGTTTAAAATGAATGGTAAAAAACCTGATGAAGACTTCGACTTACTAAAAGTGGAGTTAGAAGAGGCAAAGAAAATAGAGGACAATATGAAACAACAATTATCAGAAAAGAAAGTGAGATATGAAGCCTTAGAAGAAGAGATAATAAAAACCAGAAAAGAGATGGAGAAGTTTAAGGCATTGTGTCACCAAAATCTGTCAAGTATTAAAGCATCGGAAGGATTAACCTCCATTCTAAATCAGCAAAGGAATCCAAAGTTGAAATCTGGCTTGGGATATGAAGAAGGATCGAGTAGTGCTCATCCAAGTAATACAGAACCCATCAAGTTTCTCAAATCTACAATCATTGACAACAACCACTATGTAGAAGCAAAGAAAGAAAAACAACCACCAAGAAGGAATGAAAGAACAATTACCAGAACTGAATCTGTAGATCAGAGAATTTATCAGCATGAAATAAATCGACCCGCTCAAAGAAAACATCATTTTTCCAGGTACAAAGGATTTTTCTATGGATATTGTTTTTTCTGTTCTAACTTTGGTCACAAAGCTATAACTTGCTCTTTAAGATTTAGATATGAGAAATCAAGTTACTCAAGGAATAATAAACAAATATTGAGATAGCCAAGAAAAAAACAACCACATACTATAAATCATCTGATAGTTGGGAGAATGATGCAGGTGAAACATAACAACAGTTATGAGCATAACAATCATTATGATCTTTTATTCAGTGAACCAGAATGCCATAACTTTGGACATAAAGCTGCAGATTGTCGCTTAAGGAATTATAAGCCAGATTTGAATCCCATTGCTAAAAATTTCAAGGTTTGGAAGAAGAAAGAATATGACAAGTGTATACTAGTGTTATTATCCCAAAGACAAAATAATCCCTGGTATATTGATAGTGGATGTTCCAAACATATGACTGGAGAAAAAAGTAAGTTTGTAACTCTAATTGAAAGAAAATCAGGGAATGTAAATTTTGGAAATGATGCACCGGGAAAAATAAAAGGTAAAGGAATAGTAAGTTTGAGTAATGGAAGAGGAAAATCTCAAGATGTGTTGTTTTTAGATGGTCTAAAACATAATCTACTAAGTGTGATTCAAGTTTGTGACAGAGGATGTGAAGTTGTTTTTACTTCTAAAGATTGTAAAATAAATTTTGTGAATTCATGATAATTGGTTGCAAAAGGGATAAGAATAGAAAACAATGTCTATGTGTTAAAAGAAGACAAAGAAGAATGCCACTTAAGCAAGTATGATGAAAGTTGGCTATGGAATATGAGACTTGGACACCTAAATTTTGATCATATAATCAAGCTTAGAAACAATGGAGCAGTAAAAGATCTTCCAAAGATATCAAAGCCATATGACTCTGTTTGTAAACCTTGCCAGATACGAAAGCTTACTCGAACACAGTTCAAATCTAAAAACTTTCCTTCAATAGAAAAAACTCTCTAGTTAGTACATATGGATTTATGTGGACCATCAAGAAAATAAGGTACATGAAAAGAAAACTATTTTATGTTGATTATTGATGATTATTCTAGACTAACATGGGTTTCCTTTTTGAAGGAAAAATCTGAAGCATTTGAAAAATTCTAAGTGTTTAAGGCTCTGACTGAGAATAAAACAAGAAAAAGATTGAAGGCAATAAGGTCTGATAGAGGAGGAGAGTTTAGTTCATGGAAATTCAAATAGTTCTGTGATAAACATGGAATCAAACGAGAATACACTATTCCAAGGAATCCACAACAAAATGGAGTAGTTGAGAGGTAGAATAGATCAGTTAAGAAGATGGCAAGATCAATGATGAATAAAAGGAATATTGCTCAAAAATATTGGGTGGAAGAAATTCATACAGCTATTCATATCCTTAACAAAGCTCATCTCAGGCCACACAGTGACAAGACTCCTCATGAACTATGGTTTGGAAGACATGCTTCAATAAAGAATTTTAAAGTCTTTGGGAGTAAATGTTATATTAAGAATAATGATGAAAATATGGAAAATATGATGACAAGGATAATGAAGGTATCTTCTTAGGTTATGGTACAAACAGTAAAGGATACAGATTCTACAATAAGAGGGTACATAAATTGGTTGATTGTATCGAAATAAAAGTTGATGAAGAAATCCCGGTACGAAATATAAGCAGTGTTGAACCAAGCACAAAAGATATAGTTGAAGATGAATATGAACAGGTCCAAGGATCAGAAAGAGAAGAATATGAATCAGATGAAGATACAAATATTCTGGCTGACACTAATCAGCATAAATAAACAAAACCACCTCTCAGAATTGTTAGAAAGAATCTTCCTGAAAATTAGATAATTGGAGATATAAATAAAGGAGTTCAGACAAGAAGAAAATTGATTAAAGACTCAGAACAATCTCAGGTTTCTTTTCTATCTATGATTGAACCTAAAATTTTTGATGAAGCTAGCAAGCATGATGATTGGATTAGATCTATGAATGAATAGCTTGATCAGATTGAGAAGAATGATACTTGGGAGTTTGTTCCTAGACCTGAAGATAAGAATGTAATAGGCTCCAAATGGGTGTTCAAGAATAAAATGAATGAAAAAGGACATGTTGTTGGGAATAAAGCCAGATTAGTCTATAAAGGGTATGCACAAGTTGAAGGATAGGACTTTGATGAAACCTTTTAACTAGTGGCAAGATTGGAAGCCATCAGAATTTTTATTGCATATTCATGTCATAAAAACTTTAAAGTATATCAGATGGATGTAAATTCAACGTTTCTTAATGGAGATCTAGAGGAAGAAGTATATAGGGAGAAACCTGAAGGATTCTCACTGATAGATAATCATGACTATGTTTTCAAGTTGAAGAAGGATTTATATGGATTGAAACAAGCACCACGAGCTTGGTATTATAGACTGGACAAATTTTTACAAGACAAAGGGTTCAAGAAAGGTATTGTTGACAACAATCTCTACATTAAGTCTGAAGGTGATGATTTACTAGTTTTTTTGGTTTATGTAGATGACATTATTTTTGGATGTACTAATGATTCTTTTGTCCAGTGGTTTGCTAACTCTATGCAAACAAAATTTGATATGTCCATGATAGGAGAAATATCATATTTTCTTGGTTTACAAGTAAATCAGAGTTCTACAGAAATATTTATCTCTCAAGAAAAATATTTGAAAGAGATGTTGAAGAAATTTCAGATGGAAGATTCTTCTCCTATTAGTACACCTATGGTGGCCAGTTGCAAGCACAATAAAGATGATATTACACCTGATGTTGATCAAAGGAAATATCGATCAATGATAGGCAGTCTTATGTACATCACAACATCACGTCCTGCTATAATGCAAGTTGTTGGAATGGTAGGTTGTTATCAATCTGCTCTTAAACAAAGTCATTTAGTAGTTGTAAAAAGGATATTCAAATACTTGAAGGGTACAATGACTTATGGCCTGTGGTATCCTAGAAATCAGAATATTTAGTTAACTGCTTATTCATATGTTGATTGGGAAAATTGTGTGGATGAGAGAAAGAGCATCAGTGGAGATGCATTCTTCCTAGGTGACTCGTTAGTAGCATGGATTAGTAAGAAGCAGGGATCTATTTTCTTATCAACTACAGAGGCATAGTACATTGTTGTTGCTACTTGTTGTACTCAGATTTTATGGATGATACAAAATCTTGCAGATTTGAAGGTAACTTATACTGATCTCATCCCACTTCACTGTGATAACACCGGTTCCATTAGTGTCTCCAAGAATCTTGTACTTCATTCAAAGACTAAGCATATACCAATAAAATATCATTTTCTCAGAGAACGGGTTACAAACATAGTTGTTCAGTTGAATTATATTCCTTCCACAGAACATATAGTTGACATATTTACTAAACTGTTAGCAGCGACACCTTTTGGATATCTTCGTCAGAAGTTGGGGGTTATATCTACTTTCATCTAATATGTTCACCTTGTTAGGGGGAGTATGTGCTTGTCGCATATCTGATACCTTCAAGATGTACTGCAACAACTCAAGTGGATCGTGTTTCTTCTTTGACATTGATGTCAAAGGGGGAGAAAGTGTGGTAATGGTAAGGATGCTACAGTGGTATGGTTGGGTGTTCAGGGGATAGTGTAGTTCTTCAGGTTATTCAAGGGGTTTCCATCAATGCCAAAGGGGTAGATTGTTGGCATGTTTACAGACAGAGGAAGAGTATGCTTGTTTTCATTGATGGCAAGATCATAGATCAGCACAATGATGAATCGGCATGACGATGACGAGAAGTGAAGAGCAACAGTAATCATTGGATTACCCATTTCGAAGTCCTGATGGTCGTCAGATCTGAATTCAAACAAGAGGAGTGCACAGAAGAGGAGAACATATCTCAGGTGTCAGATCTGAGCACGAGGACCGACTTTCATTGGATCCAGAAGAACGAGCACGACCTTTAAGTGAAAAGATGAAGCGGGCTTACAAAGTCCCGAAAGTAGGGGGGCCATCCATCATTGAGGAGGACACTTGGCGAGCGATTGAAATTTCGTTGACTTTCACATTGGAGGAGTCAAAGGAACATGGTATGGGAACTCGCGATACGCAAGATCTTGAAACAATCATGGTTGTTGAAGCTAGAGGACACATGGAGAGCGATTGGCATTTCACTGACTTTCACATTGGAGGAGTCAAAGGAGCGTGGTGTGGGAACTCGTGACATGCAAAGTCATGAAATGATGCACTTGAATGTTTGGCCCATGGTCTTAGCCAAGGTCACATTGTTGAAGGGTAGAGGAAGGAACTAGCCTAGCTAAGCTCCATTTCGGAGATCGCGACATGGGAGAGTCAAGGCAGCTCGCAGTTGGATCACCCAAAAAGAAAAATTGTGAAATCTCTTAATGGATAAGCGCTTGGTCACAACCAATGGTCACGAGAAGGGAAGGAGATATTTGATAAGCTCCATTTCGGAGATCACGATATGGAAGAGTTGAGATGCCTCATCACAGGATTCCAGAAATCGTGAGTCGCGAAACGCTTTGTGGATAAGCGCTTAGGCACAAATTGTGGTCATATGAGAGGAAGGAGTTATTCCATATAAGCTCCATTTTGAAGATCATGACATGGGAGACTCGAGAAGTCTCATCACAAGATTTTCGATACATGAAATTGCAAAATTCTTGTTGGCGTAGCCGATGGTCATCGTTGGTGGGCATGTGAAGGAAGGATCTTGCAAGTTGCAAGGCTCCATTTTGTGATCGGGAGTTGGAAGAGTCAGAATGACTCACAACAAAATTCCTGAAACGTGAAACTGTGAAGTGCCTTTTGATTAGGCCCGTGGTCATAGCCACTGTGCATATGGGATAAAAGAAAGACCCTGCAGACTTAATCCAATGGTGCTGGTTATTTGGGAATCTTATCGAAGGGCTATTGTTTCTCTTCATGGTTAATTGTTCAGTTATAATTCAGTTAGCTGAATTGAATCATGGTTCTTGGATGGTTAGCAATTTAGTTGTTGAGGCATTTTTTCCCAAGGAGATTCAAGGTGTAAATGAAGAGGTTGGAGTGCATAAAAGAGAAATGCAATGACTTTGTGAGGTTGGAAGTTTACACTGAAAAATGAGGTAAACTGGGAGAAAGGAAAATCACAGAATGCACAGTGTGAGATCAAACTCGAAAATGATTAACTGAAGATGAACAGAGTAGAAGAACAATGATACAGAGAAGAATTGTAGAACCGAGTAGAGGTGGTAAGAATTAATATATCTGTACCGGTGGTTATTCAATCATTTATTTATAATCAGGGAGGTAGGGTGGTGCTAGGGAGGACTGTGGTCTTATGATATTCAAGTTGGTGCTTGAATATTGGAAGTTGTATCTTCCATCTAGTTGTGGCTAGAAAACAGGGTGGCAGGGTGGTGCTAGGGAAAAAACATAGTTTTTTGTATGCAAGTTGGTGCTTGTATAAGTCCAGTTGGTGCTGGAACAATCAGGGAGTTGATGCTTCCTTCTAGTGTGTGCTAGAGAAATAAGAGGGTTGATTCTCTCAACAAGTTGGAGCTTGTAAAATGTTTTGTAGTACCCTCACATTGAGTTGGTTCTCAAAGATAGATGATGTACAGAACTTAAAAGACTGCCTATCATTCGAAGAAGAAGAGGTTTTCTCCCTTTATGGGTTTCCTCGTGAAAATATGTCTCTGTGTATATCTTAAGTGTGACTGATGTTCATTATTTATGTTGTTCATAACTTGTATAATATTGATGGTCACTTGGAAGAGATTAAAAAAATTGTTTGGATAAGTCATATATTGTTTAAGCACAGTAACAATTGATTCACCCCCCCCCCCTCTCAGTTGTCTTAGTAATTTCAACATGATGTTGGTTGGCGAGTGAGTAAAGAGTTAGTGGTTCATTGTGGTTAATATGGTGAAGCATGTTTAATATAGTCTATATAGTCAATATCATCAACATAGGTTAATCATGGTCAATAATGATCAACCATAGCCACTGACTATTTCTATGGTTAATGATGGTCAAGGATTACTGAACTACTAAGATAATTGGTGGGATCAACTTACACCCCTTCCTAACTGTCAATGTGACCCAAGTATTCAACTTTTGAACTATCAAAGTGAATTTGGAATGTTTGTGGAACAATTGGTTGTCTTGAAGGAGTTGTATGTATTTGTCTACATAATCCACATGTGATTCCTAGGTCTTTCTATAGATTAAGATATCATCAAAGAATACCAACAAAAAACTACATAGGAATGGTCAACTTATTGAGAGCACATATATCCAAACACATGTACCAATTTCCTTCTTTTTCAATATCTGTTGGTTGTGGAGCCTGGTTATCTTCCTGATTCAGAGGTCCTTGCTTTCAGTCGTGTTTATACCCCATGAAGTATTTACACCCCAGAAGTATGTACACTCTTCCACGCGGGGGAGTGCAGAGGGGGGGTACCCCCTCTGCGGGGTCCGGGGAGGCTATCCC
>ML781758.1:87020-108228 GCA_009831015.1 Picea engelmannii | reverse complement strand
TCTGCGGGGTCTGGGGGGGCTATCCCCCCGGTTGGGGGGTCTGGGGGCAAGTGGGCCCCCAAAGGAAAAATTGCCTTGTAAAAGTATATTGTAATTTCATTGTAAATATGGACCGTTCATTATAAGGTCGCAGATTTAATGGTAGATATTATGTTAGGGTTTTTTTTCCCTAGAAGGCAACCCTCTTTTATGAGGGAAATTTTTTGCAGCTATGTATGATTTTGAATATTGTATTCTGAGAGAGGATATTGTGAGAGAAAGAAGAGGAAGTTACAGCAGGTTTTGTTGTAGGTTGTATCCCTTCATTTGCTGGATAATAATAAAGGAAGGACCTGGCAATTTCTCTGGTGGACGTAGCCCACACTGGGTGAACCATGTAAATCTATGTCTCTCTTGTATTGTGTGTCTTCTGTGTTTTGTTTCTGCATCTGTTTTATTTTATTTCTTCACGGTCCTGTTTTTCTAGCAATATCATGACCACAAGTGATGAGTAAGGTCTAGTGCTTAATCAAATGATGCTTACCTTCAATAGTTCCTAAATAATATTTTCAATTTCATTAGTTTATGCAATAGGGTGCTAGTAAGGACACACATTGTTTCAGTGACTTCCTAGAATTACTAGATTACCATGATCATGCTCACCACATGAGGGGGGTAAGCCACAAGGTGTGTCAAATACCTATTGATGTGTATTTAGTATCAAATGTAAATCAAGGTGGATCTCTTGTGGTATATTGTCGACAACTTGGATGGAATAGAATTAGGAATTAATTCTAGAGTGGATTTTCTTGAATAGATTTTCCATATGATGAGAGATGGTAGTTTCAAAGGAGATGGACTTGATCCCCTTGAGAGTATGTTTATGGCCCTTTTTAGTGAAGTTCATGAATAATTCCTTGAAATCCATGGTAACTGGAACCGATTTTCTTACCTACTATGATCCTAGCACCACATCACCATCGCCCTTTTCAATAGGGAACATGTGGGATTTAAGTTGATAATACCCTATTTGAAGTTTCACATTCTCACACTTGCAACCACACTTCATCACATTTCCATTTGAAATCATAATTTGAAAATTATGCATTGCATGGTTATAATAATGAGTTTCTTCTACCACACATCGATGGATAAAATTATGGGTTCTTCCACTGTCAATTAAAACAATCACCTTATGATTCTTGATGTAGCCAAACAACTTCAAGATTTGGGGAGATGAAATGCATGATAAAGCATAGAGGGAAATTTGGGGTTCTTCCTGAGGAATATTTGAGGTGGGTTCTTCTTGAGGAGGAATTGTATGATCCATTAATTCCGTATCTAGGGTGTCATCCTAATAAATTTCCTCAAGGTGGGCAAGTTGGAAAACATCAATTTGAAACATTTTTTTTCTTTACATGTTTTCCCTTCAAAATATCTCCTATCACAATTATAGCAATGTTTGAGGCATTGGTGTTCAACGACTTATTCTTGGGTCAACTTATGGACCTCAAGGGTAGAGGAGGAGGGGAAATGAGGAATAAAAGGGGGCATTTTGGCCTATCTCATTTATCACCATCTCTACTTAGTAAGCTCTTTAAGAGGTCTCTAAGCAAGTAGATGGGAACTACTTCATGACTTGTGCTCTAATTTTCTCCTTGTGACCATTGATGAAACATTCTTTAAAAATAATCAGTTAGACCCTATTTGAAAATTACCAATTGCTTAAAGGATGTTATAAAATTCTGTAATTGTGCTTGTTTGGAAACATTTGGTCAAACATCCCAAAAAGTGAGTGTCTCATTCAAAATGAGCATATATGGCTTTCACAAAATAGCTCCAGGTACTGTAACCCCATTGGATTTCTTATGCCATTTCCAGTGTTGCAATCCTTCCTCACGCAGGTATAGTACCCCCACTCTAAGTTTCATCATGTCATCCATAATACCATGGAGGGAGAAGTAGTGTTCCATCTAGGCAAGCCATAATGTGGTATCAAAACCATCAAAATTTTTCATATTGACTTTACGATATGTGTGCCACATATAGAATTGATTATCCTAAGAGTGTGACTCTTTGTTACTCTCCCCCTTGGTGGAGTCACCCCCTTCTAGTGTCACCTCCAGATCTCGTTGAATTCTTTTATCTTTGATAACTATAGTGAGTTGATTGGTGGGTGTGGAAAACTTTTCCTCTATCTTGATGTTGAGGTGGTAACTTGGTCGTTGAGGTGGAAGATCATGTTCTCCAGGCTAGTAACCTTACTATTCAAACCCTCAAGCTTGTTCACATTTCCAGTTAGTTATGTGATCGTGGTATCTAGAGTGTCAATTCTACTATACATGGAGGAGTTATAAGTGGAAATAATGGGCCTTGAGCTTCATTAAAGGGGTTATTTGAGAATTATACCAATGCAATCAACTCCTTGCAAGTAGTCTCTTGAGATAGGCCACTGACAATAGTATGGTTGGGTCCATAGAAAAAAAGGTTGTTGGAGAATTATACCAACGTGGTTAACATCATGCAATGAGTCTTTTGAGATAGGTGTCCCACAATGGTGTCAGCATGACCCAAACTTGTTTCGGAGTATTACTTTTGGTTGAGTATTATTGCATTGATAGTTTTCGCAAATACCTTATATATTAAAAAATGTGGGAATTTTGTTTCCTGTACTATTGAGGTTGGGGGTTTTAGGGTGCTAAAGAAAAACGAATGTCAAGTGATATAGCTCTGTGATATACTAGAGGGTTTCCAACAATATTACTTGGTTGAACCTTACATGGTGCTAACTAAGGAGGATAGATTGTACCTTGAGCCATACTACACAATTACTTGGTACATGAGAGTGATATCCTTGAGTGTTATTCTTGGTGTACTATAACAACATGAAAACCAAGAGGATTATGTAAAGGATAGTTTCAAGTATGTTTAAAGGGATTTCGATATACCTAAGGTACATGGGAGATCAAATCCATAGGTAGATTATGTCTGATGTGGTACTACTTGAAGGGGTATTGAAAAAGGTTATAAGGGTGTCCAATTATGTGACTTAATTTGTGTTCACCATGTGTATTCTTCCCCAACTGAAGGTTTTCTCGTTAAATGACAAATCTCGATGTTTAAAGACACCAAAACATGTCTCTGGCCTTTTGTTTTCTAAAATTTGGGCACATGCTTGCTAAAGAAATAGCTCTAATACCACTTATAGTTTACTTAACCGACATAAAAAATATAACATGAAAACTATTAGAGAAATATAAGTGTAGAAAATGAAATACAAGAGACAATGAGATTATCCCTGTAGAATATAACCCTGGAATTGATAAATTCCAAAAGAGAGAGAAATGTTTATGGGCTCTTCATGGCAACCTCCTTTCAATAGAACTCCAATACAATAACAATCCTTGAAAAACATTACATATCCTTATAACTCTATAAATAGTTTCTTACTAGCAAAACCCTACCTCTTTATGGCCCCATCATTAATGAGTACTAACCACCAAATGGACCTTACTTAATAAAGTTGATCCTTTTACATTAAGTAACTACACATTAACTATCTAATGAGCCGTATTCAAAGAAGATGGCCTTGTACATTAATTTACTCACTCTTAAATGCCCCAAAATAGGGAGGTTAGAGTAGAACCCTAACACATTACCTAGTTTGGTTAATTTGTGAAGTAAACAAAATGACTAATTAAAAAAACAATAAGTCTTGAAATCCAACCAAACTAAAGAGATTAATCTTAGTATATAATTAATAAAATTTAATGCCTTTAAAAAGGATAATTGTTTTAAGAATTTTTTTGCATAATTAGGGAGCTATAGAGGTGAGCCCTACATGGATGTTTCCATGAAAATCTAAAATGCCAAGGGAACTACAAGGCATAATCCTTGTGATGTCGGAACAACCATATAAATTTTAAGTGAAAATAAATGTATGGTTTGAAGAGATCGACAAAATAAATCAGGTTAGAGACATTTCCAAGATATATGTACAAGGTTAGATATATTCTCAAGATATATGTAGAAGGAAACTGTAGAGAATATAATGCACGAGGTAATGAATCAAGTGGAACAAACATGAAAGATGAAATAAGTGGAAAAGGTGAAATGAAATGATCATTTTAGTCTTTTATGAGTAGGGGTTATTGGTTGTCTAAGGTGGGGGTAATATTAGAGAAAACATATTATAAGGTTTGACCATGCCAAACCTATGTCTTATAGGTTAGATTAATCCTAGTTAAGGTACGCTAAGTTTGGTTCAAACTGACTCAAATTTGATGATGGGTTGGGTCAAACTTGTGGTCTAGGTAGAACCTTGTGGTCTACAAGTAGTATCAATGAGTAATATCAATGAGGATAAATTGTCATTAAATTTGTATATCTAGTTTTTAATGTATGGATGGATGTGTGATTGTTCATTATATTAATGTTATCTAGAAGATCATTAATTTGCATCTTTTTGCACATATAATTTGGTGATTTGAAACACCATGTTTGGATTGCATGATTTGGTGTCAAAACAAAGTTTGAGCTTTAGGAGAGAGAACTAGGAAAATATGTGGTGATCAAAAAACAAAGTTTGAGAGAACTAGGAAAATATGTGGTGATTATTGTATTAATATCTGTGGAATTTTTATTATATTAATGTACCAGTGTGCTTTATTACAATATCTTGTCGGTGTATGTTTGTAAATAACACACTGTTGCATTTTGACAAGAACAACATCAAAGAAAAAACCTCCGCTACAACCTCCACCCACCCAAATTTTCTTAGTTATATGGAACATTTGTTAAAACCTATGTTAAAACCTCTACAACCAATACAAGAAGTTGTAGCAGAGTTTTTCTTGATTTTTTTTCAAAATTTTGTAAAACTAAAAAACTCCAAAAAAACCTTCGCAAAAACCTCCATTAGAAGGTGTTCTCCTTATAGTGGCAGGTGAGTGGAAATAGGCATAGGTAGCCCAACGGAAAGGTAAAGAACTAGTGGGTGAGCAAAAACAAGTAGAGGAAGCCAAAGAGGTAAGAAAAGGACAAATGTCGAAGTGGAAGTGGGTGTAAACGACCACCGAGAAGACTCTTCCCACATAGAGAAAAAACATAATGATTGAGCCAAGCCCACGAACTAAGTATAGTGAACAAGAGTAGTATGTCGCAACATATTGAAACTAATCCCATCGAAGACGAATCACTCTCTCATACGACTATGAAGTTTTCCATGTGCGGAGTATTGACTAGGTAGATGGGAGAATAGGAAGTCGACACCAACGCCCCAAGGAAAACCCCAACATCAGTTCATAGCATCATTAAGGTGCTCCAAACTAATTTGGACATGCATCTGTTTTTGAATAAAGAGTCACCATAGAATTTAGGTGATATTTTTTATATGCTTGAGATTTCTCCAACAATCAATCCCATGTCCCAAGAACAAAGGGTCATAGGTACTATTGGCACCACGTTACCATATAGTAGTACCCAAAAGAGAGTGTCGTAGATAAACTCATTAGCCATGAAAACATTTGAGCCATCCACTAGATCAGAGCCTCAACCATTACCTTATACCGATCTAGAGTTAGCGCAAGTTCCTTCACAGGTCCTGCAAATATATATGGAAGAGATAATGAATGAGTTGGGGGACACATAGTGTGCACTCAGCCAATCCTATACAAATTTGAAACAAAGGAAGAGAAAGAGATTGTTGTGCATTGGGAAAATCAAAAGAATCATGCCCATGAGATAATGATGCACTAAGATATCAATATTGATATGAAGTGGAGGTTACCACACACACATTGTTGATTAGCGTAGTGGAGGAAGTCTACGTGCAATTCCTTAGTACATAAATAGAAACTTCGTACCTCCCAATGCAAAGTAAACTCAACAAAGTAAAGTAAAGGGTCTAATACCTGTAGGCACATAACATAGAGAATCGGGAAAATTTGAAGCACACACCTCAATCAGAACAAGGGGAGTTGCAACAACAAATTGTTGAAGAAAAAAAGACACTATACCAAGGACAAGCGCACATGGATTATTTCTCAAGGGTTTTTTAGTATAGCTTCAAGATCTATAAGCATCTCCAGAATGCCCCAAAACCAACACCATTGAAGATTGTATCTATGCAACTAAGGAACAAATCAATGCGAATAAGTAGGAGTTGTCCTCCTTGTTGCTAGTGTAACGATAGGAAACCATGAAAAACATTGTCATCCTTCATCGAGAGATTGCATCTTCCCATTCTGGCCAATAGAATCTATCATCCATTGTGTTAGACATAGAGGATAAGTCCCAATAACACTATTATAAACTCGCAAATGTGCATACAGGGGAAGCCCTGGTGGTAGAACTAGGTGCACAGATCAAATCTAACATTAGGTCAACCACACCAGGCGATGTCAAAGATTTTACAAAAATATGAAGGAACTAATGGAATTTTTTGATGAGATCGATGGCCATTTCAAATAATACATCTCCGACCTCATGAATATGGTGTCATCCATAACCTTTGTCACATTGTAAGTAATGTTGTTGGCTTGAGGATGAGTCGACTAATAGTTTTTGGGGCCTACTGGAACCCTAAGATTTTGGCAAGACCATGCATGTGCCACAAGTAGGCATTGTGTGTGCGCCATGAGTTTTTAGTATGTGGTGCCAATATTAAACTCTTGTGCCAACTAATGTTCCATTATGCATGCCAACCAATTTTGTACTACACGTGAGTAATTGTAAAGTTTTCACACATGCCAAATCCTCGAAGATCTTCGGTAATGATTGTAACCATTTTTGTAACAACCTAACTGGTCATGGTCGAGGGTGTGGGTGAGATAGGAAGTTTGTTATGATTTCCATGCTCTAGTAGAGATAAACGGAATGAATGTGAATATGTAAGGGTTGTTTGTTTTTTGGTTAAATGGTTGTTCATTGTTATGTTAGCTTCTATGAGTTAGGGTTTTAGATAAGAATTGGTTTGGTTCTTGCTATGATCGACTTCACTAGTTGCTTAGGGGTTATTATGTGAAGATGAGAGAGAAAATAGATCGACATTTGATGCTATTGTTGGCATCTTTTTCACTCTAATTGTGCTCTAAGAAATCTACGACACTTTGTGTATTGAATTTTATTTGAATGAATTTGAGATTAATGAATGAAGCATGAAGCACCTTTGTCTCTAGATATTATGGATTCTAGTCTGGATGTATGCATGTTATGTATTATTTCACTTATATGGATGTTATGAATGAATGTGAAATGATTTTATGGTTTTGCATTGGATGTATCTTGTATGTATTATTCCTTCATGATTTTCACAAACCTTTGGTCTCTGTGATTCTAATGGCATCTCGGGTGAGACCTTCTTTAGTCCTTGAAGATTGAATGTAGAGGTAGAGATAGTTGCATAAGAGCAAGCAATGGAAAACTAGCCAGCCAAGATCTGTTGCTAAACATTTTGTGGAGCTATGTGAAGAGAGGTCATGATTTCAAACTTGTTCTTTCCATGACTCCTCTTAACTGAAAAAAGGGATTGAACCAGATGGATATGTCGACGCCTATGGGGTATTTGCTGATAAATCCTTTCAAACCCTTGTTCTAAAAATTCGATTCAATTATGATCAATATGGTCAATGAGGGTGAGGGGTTAATGAGTAACCATAATTTTGGGCTTAGTGGTTTGTGGGTTATGGGATTATTGGGCTACACAATTAATGGATAAGATGGTGTGATATTGGTTGGTGAGTGAGTAAAGAGTTAATGGGTCATTGTGGTTAATATGGTGAAGCATGTTTAATATAGTTTATATAGTCAATATCGTCAACATAGGTTAATCATGGTCAATAATGATCAACCATAGCCACTGACTATTTCTATGGTTAATGATGGTCAAGGATTAGTGAATTAATAATATAATTGGTGGGATCAACTTGCACCCCTTCCTAACTAACAATGTGTCCCAAGTATTCAACTTTTGAACTATCATAGTGCATTTGGAATGTTTGTGGAACAATTGGTTGTCTTGAAGGAGTTGTATGGATTTGTCTACATGATCCACATGTGATTCCTAGGTTTTTCTATATACTAAAATATCATCAAAGAATACCAACACAAAACTACATAGGAATGGTCAATTTATTGAGAGCACATATATCCAAACACATGCACAAATTTCCTTCTTTTTCAATATCATGACCACAAGTGATGAGTAAGGACTAGTGCTTAAACAAATGATGTTTACCTTCAACAATTCCTAAATAATATTTTCAATTTCATTAGTTTATACAATAGGGTGCTAGTAAGGACACACATTGGTTCAGTGACTTCCTAGAATTACTAGATTACCATGATCATTCTCACCACATGAGGGGGGTAAGCCACAGGGTGTGTCAAATACCTGTTAATGTGTATTTAGTATCAACTGTAAATCAAGGTGGATCTTTTGTGGTAGATTGTCAACAACTTGGATGGAATAGAATTAGGCAATAATGCTAGAGTGGATTTTATTCAATATCTTTTCCTTATGATGAGAGATGATAATTTCAAAGGAGATGGAATTGATCCCCTTGAGAGTATGTTTATGGCCCTTTTCAGTGAAGTTCATGAATAATTCCTTGAAATCCATGGTAATTGGACCTAATTTTCTTACCTACTATGCTTATAGTACCAAATCACAATCGCCCATTTCAATAGCGAACATGTGGGATTTGAGTTGATAATACCCTATTTGAAGTTTCACATTCTCATACTTGCAACCACACTTCATCACATTTCCATTGGAAATCATAATTTGAAAATTATGCATTGCATGGATACAATAATGAGTTTCTTCTACCACAGGTCGATGGATAAAATTATGGGATCTTCCACTATCAATTAAAACAATCACCTTATGATGCTTGTTGTAGCCAATCAACTTCAAGATTTGGGGAGATGAAATGCATGATAAAGCATAGAGGGAAATTTAGGGTTCTTCCCAAGGAATATTTGAAGTGGGTTCTTCTTGAGGAGGAATTGTATGATGCATTAATTCCATATCTAGGGTGTCATCCTCATAAATTTCCTCAAGGTGGGCAAGTTGGAACACATCAATTTGAAACATTTTTTTTTCTTTACATTTTTTCCCTTCAAAATATCTCCTATCACAATTATAGCAATGTTTGAGGCATTGGTGTTCAACTACTTATTCTTGGGTCAACTTGTGGACCTCAAGGGTAGAGGAGGAGGGGAAATGAGGAATAAAAGGGGGTATTTTGCCCTATCCCATTTATCACCATCTCTACTTAGTAAGCTCTTTAAGAAGCCTCTAAGAAAGTAGATGGGAACTACTTCATGACTTGTGCTCTAATTTTCTCCTTTTGATCATTGATGAAACATTCTTTAAAAATAATCAGTTAGACTCTATTTGAAAATTCCCAATTTCTTAAAGGATGTTATAAAATTTTGTAATTGTGCATGTTTCAAAAAATTTGGGCAAATATCCAAAATAGTGAGTGTCTCATTCAAAATGATCATAGATTGATTTTACAAACTAGCTCCAGGTAATGTAATCGCTTAGGTTTTCTTATGCCATTTCCAGTGTTGCAATCCTTCCTCACCCAGGTATAGTACCCCCACTCTGAGTTTCAGCATGTCATCCATAATACTATGGAGGGAGAATTAGTGTTCCATCTAGGAAATCCATAATGTGGTATCAAAACCATCAAACTTTTTCATATTGAATTTATGATATGTGTGCCACATATAGCATTGATTATCCTAAGAGTGTGACTCTTTGTTACTCTCCCCAATTGGCGAAGTCACCCCCTTATAGTGGCACCTCCATATCTCGTTGAATTACTTTATCTTTGATAACTATAGTGAGTTGATTGGTGTTTGTGGAAACCTTCTCCTCAATCTTGATGTTGAGGTGGTAACTTGGTCGTTGAGGTGGAAGATCATGTTCTCCAGGCTAGTGACCTTATTATTCAAACCCTCAAGCTTGTTCACATTTCCAGTTAGTTATGTGATCGTGGTATATAGAGTGTCAATTCTAGTATACACGGAGGAGTTATAAGTGGAAATAATGGGCCCTGATCTTCATTAAAGGGGTTATTTGAGAATTATACCAATGCAATCAACTCCTTGCAAGGAGTCTCTTGAGATAGGCCACTGACAATATTATGGTTGGGCCCATAGAAAAAAAAGGTTGTTGGAGAATTATTCCAACGTGGTTAACATCATGCAATGAGTCTTTTGAGATAGGTCTCCCACAATGGTGTCAACAGGACCCAAACTTGTTTCTTTAATTTTTGTAGGAGTATTACTTTTGGTTGAGTATTATTGCATTGATAGTTTTCCCAAATACCTTATATATTAAAAAATGTGGGAATTTTGTTTCCTCTACTATTGAGGTTGGGGGTTTTAGGGTGCTAAGTAAAAATGAATGTCAAGTGATATAGCTCTGTGATATACTAGATGGTTTCCAACAATAGTACTTGGTTGAACCTTTCATGGTTCTAACTAATGAGGATAGATTGTACCTTGAGCCATACTACCCAATTACTTGGTACATGAGAGTGATATCCTTGAGTGTTGTTTTTGGTGTACTATAACAACATGAAAACCAAGAGGATTATGTAAAGGCTAATTTCAAGTATGTTTAAAGGGATTTCAATATACCTAAGGTACATGGAATATCAAATCCATAGGTAGATTATGTCTGATGCGGTACTACTTGAAGGGTTATTGAAAAAGGTTATAAGGGTGTCCAATTATGTGACTTAATTTGTGTTCACCATGTGTATTCTTCCCCAACTCAAGGTTTACTCGTCAAATGACAAATCTCAATGTTTAAAGACACCAAAACATGTCTCTGGCCTTTTTTTTCTAAAATTTGGGCACATTCTTGCTAAAGAAATAGCTCTAATACCACTTATAGTTTACTTAACCGACATAAAAAATATAACATGAATACTATTAGAGAAATATCAGTGTAAAAAACAAAATACAAGAGACAATGTGATTATGCTTATATAATATAACCCTGGTATTGATAAATTCCAAAAGAGAGAGCAATGTTTATGGGCTCTTCATGGAAACCTCCTTTCAACAGAGCTCCAATACAATAACATTCCTTGAAAAACATTACATATCCTTATAACTCTATAAATAGTTTCTTACTAGCAAAACCCTACCTCTTTATGGACCCATCATTAACGAGTACTAACCACCTAATGGACCTTACTTAATAAAGTTGATCCTTTTACATTAAGTAACTACCCATTAACTATCTAATGGGCTGTATTCAAAGAAGATGGCCTTGTACATTAATTTACTCACTCTTAAGTGCCCCAAAATAGGGAGGTTAGAGTAGAACCCTAATACATTACCTAGTTTGGTTAATTTGTGAAGTAAACAAAATCACTAAATAAAAAAACAATAAGTCTTGAAATCCAACCAAACTAAAGAGATTAATCTTAGTATATAATTGATAAAATTTAATTCCTTTAAAAAGGATAATTGTCTTAAGAATGTTTTTGCATAATTAGGGAGCTATAGAGGTGAGCCCTATACATATGTTGCCATGAAAATCTAAAATTCCAAGGGAAATACAAGGCATAAGCCTTATGATGTTCGAACAACCATATGAAGTTTAAGTGCAAAGAAATGCATGGTTTGAAGAGATCAAAAAAATAAATCATGTTAGAGACATTTCCAAGATATATGTACAAGGTTAGATATATTCTCAAGATATGTAGAAGGAAAGTGTAGAGAAGATAATGCACAAGGTAATGAATCAAGTGGAACAAACATGAAAGATGAAATAAGTGGAAAAGGTGAAATGAAATGGTCATTTTAGTCTTTTATGAGTAGGGGTTATTGGTTGTCTAAGGTGGGGGTAGTATTATAGAAAACATATTATAAGGTTTGACCATGCCAAACCTATGTCTTATAGGTTAGATTAAGCCTAGTTAAGGTACGCTAAGTTTGGTTCGAACTGACTCAAATTTGATGATGGGTTGGGTCAAACTTGTGGTCTAGGTAGAACCTTGTGGTCTACAAGTAGTATCAATGAGTAATATTGATGAGGATAAATTGTCAGCAAATTTGTATATCTAGTTTTTAATGTATGGATGAATGTGTGATTGTTCATTATATTAATGTTATCTAGAAGATCATTAATTTGGATGTTGTTGCACATATAAGTTGGTGATTTGAAACACCATGTTTGGATTGCATGATTTGGTGTCAAAACAAAGTTTGATCTTTAGGAGAGAGAACTGGGAAAATATGTGGTGATCAAAAAACAAAGTTTGAGGTTTAGGAGAGAGAATTAGGAAAATATGTGGTGATCAAAAACAAAGTTTGAGCATTAGGAGAGAGAACTAGGAAAATATGTGGTGATCAAAAGATGTCAAACATTGAGAATAAGAGGAAATGGTACAAAGAGATGAAAAAATGATAAAAACTAAATTAAAAAAATCTAGTTTTTATGAAAAATGATAGAGGTGTTGGAAAATAGACCGAAAAAACAAAACAAAGAAGAAGACATGAGTGAATCATAAACTAAACAAGTCTGCATGGCAGCGTATACCTGCCTCTATGCAAGTATAATAACAAATGCATAGAATGAAGCACAACAGATGCAGAGAAGAGCTTTGATAGATATGTACACTAAATGCAGGGGAAGTACAGAGATTGCACATTGACTGTTTGAAAAAATGCCCGAGAGAAATGTTATTTATTGGAGTGAAATGATTGCAGGGTATGTCCAGATTGGTAAATCTAATGAGTCATTGGAACTCTTTAATCAAATGCAAATTGCAGACATGAAACCCGACGTAGTGACCATTGTAAATGTGTTCCCTGCATGTGCTCACTTATCGACTCTGCAACCAGACAAGAGTCTCCATGGTTACATAATCATGAGTGGATATGAATCAGATATGTTTGTTGGGAATTCATTAATTGAAATGTATGCCAAGTGCAGGAGTATAGTGCTTGTGAATCTTCGTTTTGACAAAATGATTAATAAAGACATGATCTCATGGAATTCAGTGATTGTTGGGTTTGCAATGCACGAGAAAGGTAAAGATGCCCTCTCTTAATTTTTCTGAATGAAATAGTCAAACATAAAACCAAACCACATTACCTTTTTCTGTATTTTGTCTTCTTGCAGTCATGCAGGCATGGTGGAAGAGGGCTTGCAATATTTTGTTCTCATGAATCAAAAGTATTACATAAAATCCAATATGGAGCATTATGCATGCATGGTTGACCTTCTTGGTCGTGCTGGGAGACTGAGTGAGGCAGAAGAGTGAATTATAAATATGCCAATAGAACCTTGTGCTAGTGTGTGGGGTGCCTTGCTTGGTGCTTGTAGAATTCATGGTAATGTTGAGCTAGGGGAACGCGTGGTAGAACACCTTTTTGACTTGGAGCCTGAAAAAATTGGATCTTATGTACTGCTTTCAAACATCTATGTTGTTGCTGGCATGTGGGATGATGTTGCAAAAGTGAGAACAAAAATGAGAGACTGGGGATTGAAAAAGGCTCCAGGATGCAACTTGGTTGAAGTTAATAACAAGGTTCATACATTCCTTGTGGAAGACAAATCACAGACACAATCTTAAGACTAAATCATTAACCGATTACACCTTCAAAATAAAAAAGAGGTGTACAACAAAAAAATTGTTCAGATAAACCTGAAAATGCCAGATCTCCCCTTTAAAACATATTACATAAACAATGTCAGTATATAATCATTAGCTTCCATGTGGCTAATGAAAGAGATTGAATAGATATCATTTCCTATTTCCAAAGACTATGTTACCAATTGTTGTTGTAACCTTTTTCTCAACATGGGAGAGACACCTAATACCAACAATTTACTCACAAATATACAATAGGAAAGATTTGTATGACCCACCCTGATCATCCTCTTGTTCCTAAGTTGACAGGATTGATTCATAGCACCTACAAAATTCAGAGCACAAGAATACACATCTAGAACTAGAGAAACTTGAGAAACACAATACCAAATAATGAACCTTTTGACTAATTTTTTGGCGTCCAAAATCAACCCACTAACTGAATACTGCTTAAAAATCATGTTATTCTATTGTCACCCACTTATAGATGTAGATTGAGGAGGAACGGAAACATAAAAGACACCGTGAAAAACCACACAGCGGAATATCGATCATATGAAGAAATTGCCAAATATTCAAAAGTATCCAAAACAAAATATATCCTATGGGCTCAAAATAGACATATCTATTTAGCCACAATACTTTGTTGGTTATATCTGTGTCGAAAAAAGTTGCAAGAGAACATTATTCATTTTATGATCAAACTGCAACAACAAATTAGTATAAATCCCCTGCAGATCAAGAATCAATCATCTCTCAAATCAGGCATGGAAATAGTTAGACACATAGGCGTCAAGCCCAAATAGAGACTCAACTAAACGAAAATGACGCAGCAAATACACAACCATAAACCTCCCTATATGGATTCTACAACTATGAGCTCTCATTATCCTGCCATTAAACAGAAATAAAACATCTACATTAAAAATAAACTGTAATCGAATAGTACTCCCAAATACAATAGCAAATGGTGTGCAAAGGCTTCTAGCTTGGAACATCCGCTCTTCAGATCCACCCCAAATAAACCAACAAAAGTGGATTTGTTTCGGCAGACCAAAAGGAATAAACAACGACGGTCCTATTATCAGTTGTTGCATTAGTGTTTGCAGAGACAACCGATGTAGAGAATGAAGCACAACGGATGTAGAGAAGGAAGTAGTTACTATTCTGCTAATAGGCACTCTAAATGATGAGAGTGCATTCACATTTGAGGCAGAGCAAGAAATTGCATGTTATACCCATGTCCAGCATGGAGACCGCCACATTGCCACTCAACAAACGACCACGACATTTCCACTCAAACAACGACCCCGACAACCAGGTTGTTAGGGAAATTGAAAATCAATGTAAACTCATAGTATAAATATTGCATTGAAAAACAAACATTTATTGTTTACAAGTAATGCTAGACTTTATTTCCAGCATTACACAGTTGGGGAAAAATTACCAGGCAAACCTATGCTTTAAACTAAGATTGAGGTGCAAAATTTGGGTCGCTCTGCAATAACAAGGCCATTTGAACCACCAATCAAACATCAGAAAAAATTCTTTAAAGTAATTAAAATAAATAAATTAAATCAGTTTGTAATGTTATACCTTTGATAAAGCTCAATTTTTTTTGAGTCAAACCTCAACTAATAGCTGGTCAACAACCTAACAATCGTTATATACCATGCCTGGACGACAGGTATAATAAGACGAAGTCAAAAAATGAAATGTTAGGAAGCACTATGTGAGATTATTAATAAGTAGGAAGTCAACAAAAAAAAAAGTTCCTTCCATGGAACAATCTTTAACATAAATGAGTTATTAGATTGCATAGAAAATGGAGAAATACTTCAAATTTAAGAAGATGAAATACTTCAAATTTAAGAAGATGAAAAATACTTAGAGGAGAAAATTAGTAAGTATGAAATTGAATGGACAATATATCATTTGGTGAGATTCTATGTAATAACAATGAGCACAATTGGTAAGACGTGCACACACTCTCTCAGTTTGGGGAGAGGTCACGAGTTCGAGCCTATGTCCCTGGGGCTGCGGGTTTACCACTCCCATATCATCCACTATGTGGAAAAGTATTGGGGTGGGTTTCCAACGTGGAATTTCTATCTGGAAAAAAAAAACAATGAATTGAAAAGATTATGGAAAATATTCTTATTTGCATAAAATGGTGCTGAAAATGTTAGACACATTTTTGTAAATATATTGCAAATAGACATTGTTTAAGAATAGGTAATTTTTAAGATAGAAGGAGAAAAGTTATAGAAATACATAGAAGAATTATACAAATTTTCAATACATTGGACATGAAGAGGACAAAGACTAACAAGTTTTGATGTATATGAAAGAATTGAGATTTATTATTCAAAATTAAATTAATTTACAGAAGTTATAAGGCATATCAATTAGCATGAAGGTTGAATATAATTTATCTAAAATACAATCTACTTTAGTAGTTGAAGAGGGGCATGAAGCAAAGGAAGATAGCACAATTTTACAATGAAAGTGGAAGATATAACAGAAAAAAAAGATAGAATTTTGAATATATATATATATATATATATATATATAAAGGAAAAGGAAGAAGATATTAGATAAATTTATTATTATATATGTCGGATAGAGGGCCATAATTTGTTTGAATTCTATATAGAGAGGGTGTGCTTGGAAATGAGAAAATTGCCACACTGGCATAAGGATAAAGTTTAGAAGAAAAAACCAAGGTTGTAGTAGTAGAGGAACTAGGGGAAAAAATGATAATGGAAAAGATTATGACCAAATCAATGAAACAACAATATAATTTAAAAGAAGAAAATTGGTTGAGGAAAAAAATCTTCAAAACAAAGTGTAAGAAACAAAATAAGGGTTTAAAGTGATTATTGGTAGTGGTTGTTGATGTTTTGGTAGTTGCGGGATGTACTTTCCCTCCTAGACGACCTTTCTTAGAAAAGAAGAAGATTTTGGAAGCAAGAGAACCATTGAACATATGTGGAAATACCCCAGAAGAGAAATCGTCCAAGAAGAATAAAGAACAATGAAGTGACACCTTTCCAGAAGAGAAGTTGACCCAGTAAAGAGGACAAGAATAATATAAATAGGAGGCACCTTAGCTCATTTGGACACACTCTCTCATCCACTCAAAAGGAAGGCGCAAGTTTGAGGAAGGTGACACAACAACTACAAAGGCAAAGGTCATTCTTGTTCAATCTTTGTGGTATCTCTCTCTTTTGTGCACTACACTTGGTAAAGGTGCACTACCACGATATGGTGGTGGTGATACAACTGGGGTGATATTTCTGGTTGTACTTTGAGCTAGCCTTTGTGCTAGGGTTTATCTGTTGGTTCATGATTGGACTTGCTTTTTGAATGGAATCTATCTAAGAAAGGTTGTTGGGTTTTTCCCTGGATAAATCTCTTGTGTTCTTTTATTTCTTGTTTCTATTTCTATTACTCAATACATGATATATAAGTTAATGTTAAAGAAGTAAATAACACTAGTAACTCTACTACTCTATAAATAAAGAAAATCTAATAGTGGTTACATGACAAACATGGTTAGGGATAGATGGTTTAAAGGTTAAATGTACTAGTGTTAGAGTCAATCGTTGCCATATAGGTTGTTTTTCTTCAAAAAAGGTTGTGCACTCACATTGGCAAAGCAATGTAGCCAATATGCAAGAGAGTATCATGATAAGGTTTTGTACGTCATTATGCCTATTGACACTTGCCAGCTATTATTGGGAAGATCATGGCAATAAGATAGAGCCATAATAAACGATAGAGAGAAGACCACCTACACCTTTTCCTATGATTTGGAGAAATTTCAATGGTTTCCCATGAAGGATAAAGCACTAAAGGACATATTATTAATGCTAGCAAATAAATTTTTGAGCGTAGTAAAAAAATGAAAAAATGGTATGCATGTAATTAAAGGACGTTGATGAATGTGTGGATTCATTGATTTAGGGATGCCTACAAAGGTTAGAAAATTATTGGGGCAAATACAAAGAAATTACATTATAACTAGAGTAATTTCTAGATGGATTGATGTCGAAGATGAAGTTAGTTTGTTGCATTAGAGAAATTTTGAGCTAAAAAATGGGACTCAAAAGAACCAATAGGATTCAAGATGATGGTGTTAACTATAAGGGTAAATAGTTTTGGATCGAAAGAGAAAAAACTACTTTTTTTAATGTATTTTTGAATTATTTCCTTATAAGTTTACTCTAATTTCAAATGTAAGCACTTTTAGATGTGGAATTAAATTATGAATTCAAGAAATACTCAATTTGCATACTTTTAATAAACCCTGAATGAGATAAACTAGAAATACATACATTAAAAAAAAAAAAAAATTAAAAGAAAATTAAATTACATTAATAAATTGTAATATAACATACAAATTGAAAAAAAAAATGCCTATTAAAATATATAGAAAATTTAAAAAAATTCAAAAAAATAGATATATTCAATTTTCAAATATTTATAAAAATATAAAAAGATAATTAAAGTAGATTCATTTTGTTTTTTAACCTATAATAATTTTTTAAAACATAATTTTTTAAGTTTTGTATTTCTAAAAAGTTTTTGTGTATTAAAATATATAGAAAATTGAAAAAAACAATTTAAGAAAATATGGATATTCAATTTTCAAATATTAATTAAAAAATATATATATATTCATTTTGTTTTTTTAACATATAAAAGTTTTGTATTTCTAAAAAAGTTTATATATAAATTTTAAGATGAATTTATATTGATTGATTTATTTATATTTTGTAATGTTAACTTTTTTAATTTCATTTAATTTATTTTAAATAATATGGATTTTACATATAAAAAATATTAGTGTTGGGGTGTAGGTGTAAGGGGATTTTCTTCGATTTTGGAGGAATATAAGTAACAACATATGCTAGAGGACTAAGAGTAGCATCAAACAATGTGGCAAATGTTTATGCTCTTCTGAGAGGATTACTTATGGCCAAAGTGCTTCAGGTCACTTAAGTAATCGTTGTGGGGTTTTTTTATGATTGACATCAAGGCAATGCTTGGGAAGTCATCAAGTGGACAGTGAGTTAGCCAAAGTATTAGCCCAAGTAATCAAGGAAGGCAAAAACAATTGGAAAAACCATATTCTATCATGTAAAATGAGAGCTCAATGGAGAGGTGGATAAATAGAACAAAAAGACCAATGAAATTTCAAGAGGAGAATTAGAAAAGGATGGTGGTTGAGTCTTATGCAACATTCCCTAGTTGTTTGAATTATTTGGTTGTCATTGCATTAATTACCCACATGATTTCTTGTCAAGTGAATCAAGTAAATCAATATCATTGTTTTGGGACAAGCGCATTGAGGATGACCACCACCCTATATCACATGTGAACCATTACTCAACCCTGGGATATTGAATGTTCTAGTATGTTCTTGTAAAATGCTTCTCTTAATATGATTATTGACATATATATAAATACTTACCACAAATAAGAATATGCAAAAATAGTAACAATATAAACTGCATTGTTAACAAATACAGCAACTTATAACCAAGATTGAACAAAATATTTATATATAGTAACAACTTGTAATTTGAGAAAGTGTATATATAACAATTGAGAAAGTGTATATCTAACAACCCACTCAAAGACGTCAAAAAGGCCGAAAGACATTGCCACTTGAATGAAGAATATTGGCACTTGCTTCGACAATGACAGGGTCAGTAGGCAAAACACGCCACCCTCCTCAACTTGTTGATGAACCGACGACGGGATTGGAAGGCTGAGTGACCACCGCGAGGATGTCGACATACGAAACAATTCCGACCAGAGACTCGTATTCCTCTTCATCTTCCTCCTCTTTCTTATGCTCCGTGACCCAGATATGCGTGGCGCGATGAGCGAGCATCTGTGTCATCACGGCCGCCAGAGAATTCCATGGCCTGCAGGTTAATGGCGCGCGTCGGCCTCTGTATGGCCGAGAACTTATGCCTTTCTCGGAGTGACCGCCGTTTTCGAAATAGAGATTCATGAAATCCCGACATTTCGTGGAGAACTTCCGTGTCGGCCCTCTCGGTTTCTCCGGAGGCGCCGGGAGCAAGCCCTCTTCTTTAACCGCGGTCAGAGACAGCCCGGCTTGCCTCAATGAATTCGATTTCTTGGTCTGCTCAGAAGGCCTGACAAGACCGCGCGTGTCGACAGGTACGATGTCTTCGATATCCATGGCGAATTCGCCTGCGGTGAGAGTCGACAGAGCCCAGGCGGCCCACATGTGGTCGCATTTCCAGAGCTTGAATGCCGAGATGTCGCCCACGATCCGTCGGCTTCCAATTTCTCCATTGTCGTGGCTCTGTTCGACCACGGCTATGGCTGGAGGGTCGTGGCCGATGGCGCCTAGGGCTTCACGGGCAGGCGATCGGCTGTCGATGGTGAGAACTTGCCTGTTCACGGCTCCCAGGGTTTCAATCGATGTCAGGGGAAGAGGCGCCAGGGCTCCCAGGCACCCGATCAGGAACCTCACCACGTCTTCTCTCGAGAGGCAACAGAGGTTTTCGCTGGGGGGCTTCGACGGTTCCTCGCCATCGCCGAATGGGGGTTTGAGCCATTTACCGTTGTAGAGAATGGAGAATTTTTTGCTCACGCCTCTCCACCCGGCCGGCCGTGGCACCAGAAGCCGTTTCACGCCCTGCTTCAACATTTCCAGCGCGTCCACCAGTCTATCACAGGCCATGAAATCAAATCAAGAAAATTCCCAAATGATCACGAAACCCAAAAAGAAAAAAACTGTTTGTTTTCATTTTGCTTCGGCTTTACCTGGTTGCCGGATCGACCTGTCTGAGGAGGGAATTGTCGCGGACGAGGATTTGCGAGACGGGGGTGTTCAATGCGGCGTCGGGGTCCATTAAGCTCGATTCGTTGGAGAGATGAGCAACGATGTCGAGGGCACTCAGAATGCCGAGGAAACGGTCCTGCCGGGCGTCGGCCGATTCGGGGGCTTTCTGGAGATGCAGTGGCCTTTGCTTCCAGACCGTGATTCCACATTCCGTGCAGTTACGCAGAGCTACGATGGCCTCAGCTACGCTCGCGCTGTCCGGAAACTCGATCATCTCCGGCTTCCCTACCGTCAGATCTCCAGCGACGTGGTAGAAAAACACGGCGGCCATGGGAGAGAAACGAATATAGCGTCCTTGGCTGGGTGTCCCTTTATTCTTCCATTGGAACCCACTGGAATTTATTCGGCGATACTTTTGTTCCGACGGGAGGATCTTCAGGTCTTTATTTATGCGGGCTTTCTGGGATTATTATATTAATATTTAATCATATAGTTATCTCATATTTTGTTATTTTAATTATTAATATATATGTTATATATATAGAGAGAGAGAGAATTGAAAGCGATCAAACCATATCGTGTATTAATTTATTTATAATAAATAATAAAAAATTATAATTAAAAAAATTAATACGTTGAAATTTATTAAATATAAATGTAAGATAAATTTATATTATTTTATTTTTTTAAAATTTTATCCCATTCAATATAAAATAATTATTTAATATTTTTTAATATTATATGAAAATATGTCCCCGAGGTGTAGGATAGT
>ML781758.1:33046-78237 GCA_009831015.1 Picea engelmannii | reverse complement strand
GATTGAAAGTGGCCACTCGGGCCTTCAAATTCTCTGAAAAGTCATGGACTCTGAAATACTTCTTCAGTCCAAGTAGCCAAGCCTTGACTTCCTCTCCCTTCTTTATCTCACCGTCGAAGGAGGGAGGTTTGGCCTTTCTGAATTCTTCAAATTTATAACCCTTGGAAGTCTTTTGTTTCTTTTGTTTTCTTCAAGAATAGGAACTGGTCCTGCTGCTGGAAGAGCCTTCTGAATCGCCAGCTTCCTTCTCAGCGGAATCGTCTGGCACTGGTCCTTTACCTCTGGGGTGGACCTTTCTTGAAGTGCTTCTCTCAGTATGGCCACTGACACGACCATGTTTTTGCACTTCGGGTTCGTGCTTCATTTGTCGCTGTAGGTCTGATAAGCTCTGCAGTAACACTGCATTAATTTCAGTTTGCTTTTCTTGTTATTTCATCATCCTTTCATTGTCGGCCTTGCAGCTTTGCAATTCAACCATGAGACTCCTCACAGTCTCGGCTAGGTCTGGAGGGGTTCCTATTGCTCTTCTTTCGTCAGACTCTTCATCTCTATTGTGGGAGCCTTCTCCCACCTCTTGGTGAGTTACCATACTCTGCGTCTATAAATTCCCACGGATGATCGTCCGCTTAGGTGAAAAGATAAACGCTGATTGTTAGTCAAGAGTTAGATATATTTTTATAATCTGTGCACAATTTATAACTCTTTCACATGCATACACAATCAGGTTCTCGTTTTCCAAGTTTTCAATCCTGGACAAGAAATTTACGTTAGGGGGTTACCCTTCGTAGGAGTACTTCGAACGGAGTTTATGCACAACTCGTTCATGAGCCCAATCAGGGCGAGTGTTGTAACCATGCTCTGATACCACTTTGTCACATACCCACTACCTAAATCAGATTTTTCTGGTCTTCTACCGAATCAAAAGCCCTAAACATCCATGGAGGACCAGTGTAAGCTGTCTCTTTCTCTCTCCTTCTTCGTTCCCATGTGATCGCGGGTCATGATCACGGTTCAATTTGAACGCAGTGCCTATTTGTATTTCGTGCCTTGGTGCTACAGTAATGTCTAATCATTCGACTCTGCAACTACCGAACCCTAACAGGGCTAACGACCAGCCAATGGGGACAAATCCTACAGAGTCAACAAATGGCCAATAGGAAAAAATCCCAACAGGGGTAGAGAACCACCAATGAAAACAGGCCCCGTCGTGCGGTTAGGTGGAATGCAGGTGGAAGAAAGGGAAACTCGACATGGTAGTCGACATCACAGGAGGGGGGGGGGCACTTCACACGCCACACTATTATGGACACCCCTCCCATTAAAGGAAGAATGGCAAGGGGGGTCCAGAATCCGCCTGAGCACCGTTGATTATGATGAATTAATCTCAATCGTTCGGGAGTTGCGCATCCAATTTCGGACCCCCCCCCCTATCGCTAAAGGTAGAATAGTAAGGGGGCTCCGGAATGGAACCTCCGCCGTAGATCTGGACGGGTGGACTCTGGCCGTCCAAATATGATCATTTCTTATCCTAATGCATATTCACGTCCTGGCTTAAGTTGACGTCTCATCTCCACATCTAACGGTCATTACAGACCCTACGGTCCTCCGAAATAATCTCGTCCGTTCATTGGGGTTTATCATCATGAGAATCCGGACTCTCAATCACGGGACTCCCGAATCCTCGATCCCCAGTTTCTCGATGCAGTTAATCTCTCGACATGTGGCCTCCACCAATCAGATGGCTCATACCTACTCCGGGGTTTCCACCGTGGGAAATCTCGAACTCTTGTCAACAGGAATCTCGATTCCGCGATCCCCGATGAGCCAATTCACCGATATGGTCCTTTACGTGTTAGCCCTTCTGGCTAAACTCTTGGCCCATGTGACCACTATCTAACAAGGCCACAACCTTATCTCCTGTCGAGTTTTCGGACTTTCCAATGTCGAGATGTACTCATCCTCAGGATTCACGATCCGCCGAATCCTGATATGCCGATATAATGACAGTTGGCCCTACAATGGATGCTTTTCATTTCGTTAGGATTCTGGACTTCGCAATTTCGAAGTGTATGGACTCCTTGCCCACGGGATTCCCGATTTCCCGATGGATGACTTTCCTTTCGGGACTTTTCCCGAATGCTCTGATTGCCACCCTGCGTCCTCCCATGATGGATGGTCCTGATCGCTTCTCGCGATTTTGGAGTTTCTGCTGCTGAGATATTCCGGCATCTTGTCCCTTCAATCTCCGAAATGCCGATGATCTCTCAATCTTGTCCACGTGTCCTCCTATGATGGACGGCTCCTATTAATTCTAGGATTTTCACTAGGAAAATTCCCGACCTCATGTCATCGTGACTCTCAATTTCACGAATGTCGATATCCCGATGGCCACACCTCTCATTGGGATTTTCAACCTCCTATTCACGAGGGTTTAACCCTCATGCATCTCTTAACAGATCCAACGACTGTTGGGTTTTTCTGGCTAAGATATAACGGCTCAGATTTGTCCCACCTTGTGCACTCTTCCACTACTTCATGGATGCGGAAAAATCGACGGTCCAGGTGTTCTCATGGGCTGTGGGGTTCTACGATCCCGATTTCCTCTCTATTCACGAAGATAGAGGAAAAGGGGCAAGGTATGTAACGCCCTCGTTTCTTTTGTCAATCAAACGGTCGTGAATGACCATGGGTCTTCCGACGGAATCTTGTCTGTCGATCGATACTTATCCCTACGCTGCTACTTCAGAATTTTAATAAGGTCATTCCTCCTCGTACAGGGTTGTTAAGACTTGCACAGCCAAGTCCTTTTTCCAGGTTCTTGGTAACTCTTTCCAAGGAGGGAATCTCTGTGAAGAGATCTATTCTGGGGCATCCCTAGAGACAGATAAGGGTAAATAACTTCCCAAGAACGGGCTGGAAGCTAGACTTGGTTCAACTTATGCATAATTAAATTCATTTATCAATGTAAGCCATGCATGGTTTTTCTGTTATGAGCATATACAACTACTAGTACTGATCAAAATACCACACAAACATTCTCATAATGAAAACATTCACAGTTTCATAGATTATGAGCATACTTATCAAAATACATATATTTCAAGGAGCCAGAGGCAAAACACTTATCAGAAATAACACCAGAAGTGAGTGCAACTGCTGAGAGGGGTGCTCGTTTCCACCCAACCGTAGGCTTAGCGACTCCTAGCGGATTTACCACTAGCCACCCCCGAGATGAGACCACGATGCTGTGAGACCACGTCTCTGTTTGCCAGTGACCAGGAGCGAAGGTTGCAATCCTTCCTCTCTGCTATCACTCACTCTGCGTAATGCCAGAGTTCTCCCCTCGCGTCTGCCCCCCAATCGCTTCTACCCCACGCCTTATCCTCTTGCGAGGTTGCGTGTGGCGCTATTACCCTCGCGCTGGTTAGGCCTGACGGCTCAACGGATGGGCGGTTCACCTCCCATCCCTCATTAAGCCATCTACCTACCAGCCTGCGAGACATTTAATTCGGGGCCAGCGAGCCGCTTTTGGTTCTCCGGGCCAGTGGAGTCCAAATACAGTATTAATTCTCAGTGGAAGTTAACGCCACCTTTCCAGGTGCCTTCCACCGCCATCGTGGTATCCTTTTCTGCACATCCCCTCTCAGCAGTCCTGCAATAAAATTCATAGTGTTATTCACATTTATTGACCTTTTCCTCAAGGTCCATTTACATCACATATTCACATTTATGAGTTTTCCATAGTTCTTGGCCAATCCAGTTATTTTTACAAGCTGGGGGAAACAGGGTGTTACAATGAATCCCAAATTCAGTGAGAGCTACAATGTAATGGCGTCCTAAATGGCTAGTTATGGATGCCTAAGGGGCTAAGCAAAAGTGATTCATGAAAAAAATAAATATATATTATTAAAGAGTTTCTGGAAAATAATAAGAAAACAATTACAATGTAATAATTAGTAAGTTAGTTTTTTTTTTAATTAAATAAATTAATAGAATTTAATTATAAATATCAATGAGGAATTTGCACATAAATTCAATTGTAAATATGAATGAGTAATTTGCCCATCTTCAAAAGAAGCTAAAAGTTGGAGCATTCTTCTCTCCTCACAAGATATTTATCTATTAGGTTTTGGTGAACCCTAATGCCTTTTATTATCATGCCTCATTGTTATGCCAATGGCCATGCATGCCATCTTTTAATGGATCTTTTATGCCCTTTCTCATCATGTATTCATATCATCCATACCTCGTAAGTTGGTAGTTATATTATTTCATTACCTTGTTATTTCATTAATGCTTCATCAACCACCCAACCATAGTGTTAAATTGAGAAGCCAAACACACATATATTACTTTCAAGGATAGTGAACTTGGAGACTTAAATGGATTGTCACTTGGAGCACTACAATCTTCTGAGAGTTGGAGTTGTTGGGGTTACTTCACACACACCTAGGATTTTTTTTTCCTAAGGTTTTTCCTTGTTTATTAGTCATAATTAGTCGTTATCCAGTCTCCTATATTTTAGGGGAGAATATTTCACATGGAGAATATTCCACCTGGAGAATATTCTCTTTCAGTTGACACTTCAATTTGACTAGTTGAGTTGAGTTTAGATGTTGCATTGGTTTTGTCACCATGCAACATTGGATCATCACCATGCTAATTTGACCTTGCCTTGGTATCATAACCAGAGTGGTGCATTAGCCTTAATTCCCTGAGTTAACTCCTCACTACTCTCTGTTTAGTCAGTTAATTGAAGACTAGTTGACTAGTTAACTCAACTAGGTGGCAATTCACTCCCGTAACTGCCTGAGAGACTAGACTAGGCGGCAGTTCACTCCCGTAACTGATGGTGTGTGTCTAGATCACTCTAGACCACCACTATGGCACATTGGTTCTCCTCCAGTGCACACTCATTGAGTTATACAGACTATATAATGTGTAAATTATTCATTATTCACAACAGTTAATGAGAATTCTTTCATTCTTTCTCTCCTTCTTCTTATTTTTCCAATTCTCTCTACAAATGTGTGTGTTATTGTTTAGCTAGATATATTTTGTGTAGGTTCAACACATTTACATGGTATCAGAGCCGACTAATTTCTAAGTAAAAGATACACCAAAACATTTTGCAGGTACAAAAGATTGAAGACAACGGGAAGATGGAATTCCAAAAAGAATTCATTCTTACACCTTACAACTATTTTTCATGGAAGGAGAAAATAACCATACATCTCCGAACCATAGGGTTGTATAGGTTAACCTTGAATACAGATACAAAACCGACATCAGCCATAGAAAAATCCAAGTATTTAAATCGCATGGATGAGGCACTCGAAACAATTTACAGTCTTATTTCTCTTGATCTCCTTTTTCATATATTTTCCTGTAAGACTCCCAATGAAGCTTGG
This sequence comes from Picea engelmannii, assembly GCA_009831015.1. Classification (NCBI taxonomy): domain Eukaryota; kingdom Viridiplantae; phylum Streptophyta; class Pinopsida; order Pinales; family Pinaceae; genus Picea; species Picea engelmannii. The sequence goes on along the minus strand of ML781758.1, from coordinate 72,826 downwards.
ACCACCTTGGAAGGGCTCTTTGGAAAACAGGATGAGATGAGGGGACACATGTTGGAGGTGGAGCTGCTCACATTGGATCCAAAAATCTTTGAGAATATCCAAGATTTCTTTACGAAATTCAAGGATTTACTATCGTAACTCAAAGCTTGCGGGGTTAATAAATCAGAGGAGGAGAAACAAAATGGTTCTCACCATTATCTCTGATATTGGTCCTAAATTATTTGTATTCATATCCACATTCCATTCTGTCAGATTCTCCTCTGGAGCCAACTGGAAGATGCCTTCTCTTGAGGACTTTATCGAATCCCTGACACAAGAGCAAACCAAGATCATCAACATGGGCACAATCAAAGGCCGAAGGGAACATGCACTCACTATGCATGATGGCAACCAAAAATATAAAAAATCTAAAGATAAAGATAAACAAAAATCTCATGCACATCTCAATAAGGAAGGGTACACAAAACCTTTCACTGATGCCTCTGGATCCAAAGGAGAAAAGGGAAGAAAATGAGAGAAATGCATGCACTGTCACAAAGGATTCCATTCGCAATCCGCATGCATGAAAAAACAAATAGATTTGATGTCTCAAATACTTTAGCAAAACAACCTTGGAGATCACATCCCTGAGGGTGCAAAGCAGAAGAAGCCAGAAGATCTTAATTCCAAGAAAAGCAATTCTAGCCATGTCTTCATTGCCATCAACTCCTCTCTCGATGATTGGATCATTGATTCAGGAGAATCACATCACATGGATGCCTCAGAAGCAGTCTATTCTTCATTGGATGCATGGAAAGGTCCTCCTATTTTGATGGGGGACAAATTTTCTGTCGAAGTCATCGACAAAGGAAGGATTTAACTCACCAATGGAAGCTTCGAGAACGTGCTGCATGTTCCCAAACTTTCTGTCAACCTTCTCTCAATGTATCAGATGATGAATTTCGACACTGGAAAGAAATTCATATTCACACCAAATTCCGTGGACATCTATGACATGCAAACCAACTCCAGGGTTTCTACCGGTGAGGTAAATCATCAGTCTAGATTGTATACATTTTCTGAATTCATTGAACCTGATTCTGCTTTACTGCTTACTCATGCTGATGAAAGTAGTAGGATATGGAAAAGGTTTGGACATTTTAATTTCATATACATGCAACAACTTAGCAAGCACAGATTAGTTGATGGTCTTCCAAACATCCATTTCTCCAAGGGAGTATGTGAGGGATGTGTTCTTGGAAAACACCCTCAAGAGAAATTTGACAAAGGAAAGTCTCAACGAGTTTCCACACCTTTAGATCTGATTCACAGTGACCTTATGGGTCCTTTTCCACATCCATCCATCAACAAAACAAGGTTTGTTCTCATTTTTGTTGATGATTTCTCACGTTTTACATGGATCTACTTTCTTAGGAAAAAAACCGAGGTCTTTCAACACCTCAAAGATTTCAAAGCCCTGGTTGAGACACAGTCGGGAAAGAAGATAAAAGTCCTCTGAAAAGATCTCATACACCAATTTGATGGCTAACTTAATTGTGACCTTAAAAATAGATTATTATTATTATTATTATAATAAATTATAAATTATGTTAATAATTAAATAAAATATGCATTATTATTACTAAATCAAAACAATACTTCGTTTTGAGTTTCTGAGTATTACATTTGGTATACCAATATTCATCAATAATTAAGCCAATTGCAAAGTTCCATGTAACAAAGTTGTTATAAAATATTCTTCTTAGGCATACAAAGGACAAATAATCATTTGAGAAAAGGAGTATTTCTTCTTAGATTCTTTATGTCATTTTGATAAATTCGATACATCATTAGTTCCTTATAATCCTTAGATTTATCATTATTGTCTTTAATTTTGTATATATATTATTGTCATATATATAGAAAATCATATGTATATAGGATTTCATCTAACCTTAAGTTTTGTTTCAATTTTTTTTGGTTTGTTGGATTCTAAAAGTTGTTAGTTTAAATTTATTCAATGTCCCCACTTTTGGTTATCAAGGGTGAGTGGGTACATGGGTCATGACGAGTTTTGAGGGCATGGGAAAAGGGAAAGGAAATGAAAGGTAAAGGAAAGGTAAATGGAAATGAAAGGGAAAGGTAAATGAAAGGGGACAGGGAAAAGGGAATTGAAAGGTAAAGGGAAAATTAAATGAAAGGGAAAAGGAAAGGCCAGGGAAAGGTAAAAGGTAAATGAAGGGGGAAAGGGAAAAGGGGTAAGGAAATGGAAATGTGGGAAAAGCGGGATAGGTTTTCATAACCCCTAAAGGGTAAAAAATTTCTCATATATTATATATTGTCATAGTGATGGATCCCAAATTCCCTGAGAGCTACAATGTAATGGTGTCCTAAATGGCTAGTTATGGATGCCTAAGGGGATAAGACAAAGTGATTCATGAAATAAATAAATATATGTTATTAAAGAGATTCTGGAAAATAATAAGAAAAAAAATTCATTCTAACAATTAGTAAGTTAGTTTTTTTTTTAATTGAATAAATTAATAGAATTTAATTGTAAATATCAATGAGGAATTTGCACATAAATTCAATTGTAAATAAAGAAGCTAAAAGTTGGAGCATTCTTCCCTCCTCACAAGATATTTATCTACTAGGTTTTGGTGAACCCTAATGCCTTTTATTATCATACCTCATTGTTATGCCAATGGCCATGCATGCCATCTTTTAATGGAGCCTTTATGCCCTTTCTCATTATGCATTCATTATCATCCATACCTTGTAAGTTGGTAGTTATATTATTTCATTATCATCTTATTTTATTAATGCTTCATCAACCGCCCAACCATAGTGTTAAATTGAGAAGCCAAACACACATATATTACTTTCAAGGATAGTGAACTTGGAGACTTAAATGGATTGTCACTTGGAGCACTGCAATCTTTTGAGAGTTGGAGATGTTGGAGTTACTTCACACACACCTAGGATTTCTTTTTCCTAAGGTTTTTCCTTGTTTATTAGTCATAATTAGTCATTATCCAATCTCCTATATTTTAGGGGAGAATATTCCACCTGGAGAATATTCTCTTTCAGTTGACACTTCAGTTTGACTAGTTGAGTTGAGTTTAGATGCTGTATTGGTTATGTCACCATGCAACATTGGGATCATCACCATGCCGATTCGACCTTGCCTTGGTATCATCACCAGAGTGGCTCTGATACCATGTAGCTTTTGCTTAGAAAGATAGAATTCCAAAAAGAATTCATTCTTACACCTTACAACTATTTTGCATGGAAGGAGAAAATAACCATAGGGTTGTATAGGTTAACCTTGAATACAGATACAAAACCGACATTAGCCATAGAAAAATCCAAGTATTTAAATCACATGGATGAGGCACTCAGAACAATTTGCAGTCTTATTTCTCCTGATATCCTTTTTCATATATCTTCCTGTAAGAATCCTAATGAAGTCTGGACCACCTTGGAAGGGCTCTTTGGAAAATAGGATGAGATGAGGCGACACATGCTAGAGGTGGAGCTGCTCACATTAGATCCAAAAAGCTTTGAGAATATCCAAAATTTCTTTACAAAATTCAAGGATTTACTGTCGTAACTCAAAGATTGCAGGGTTGATAAATCTAAGGAGGAGAAACAAATGGTTCTCACCATTATCTCCAAGCTTGGTCCTGAATTCTCTATATTCGTATCCACATTCTATTCTGTCAGATTCTCCTCTGGAGCCAACTGGAAGATTCCTTCTCTTGAGGACTTTATCAAATCCCTGACACAAGAGAAAACCAAGATCATCAACATGGCCACAATCAAAGGCCCAAGGGCGCATGCACTCATTGTGCATGATGGCAACCACAAATATAAAAAATCTAAAGATAAAGATAAACTAAAAGCTCATGCAAATATGAATATGTAAGGGTACACAAAACCTTTCATTGATGCCTCCGGATCCAAAGGAGAAAAGGGAAGAAAAGGAGAGAAATGGAGGTACTTTCACAAAGGATTCCATTCACAATCTACATGCATGAAAAAAAAAAAGATCTAATGTCTCAAATACTTCAGCAAAATAACCTTGGAGATCACATCCTCGAGGGTGCAAAGAAGAAGAAGCCAAAAGATCTTAATTCCAAGAAAAACAATTCTAGCCATGCCTTCATTTCCATAAACTCCTCTCTCAATGCTTGGATCGTTGATTTAGGAGAATCACATCACATGCATGCCTCAAAAGTAGTCTATTCTTCATTGGATGCATGAAAAGGTCCTCCTATTTTGATGGGAGACAACATTTCTGTCTAAGTCACCAGAAAAGGAAGGATTGAAATCACCAATGGAAGCTTCGAGAACGTGTTGCATGTTCCCAAATTTTCTGTCAACCTTCTCTTAGTGTATCAGATGATGAATTATGGCACTGGAAAGAAATTCATATTCACACCAAATTTCGTGGACATCTACGACATGCAAACCAACTCCAAGGTTTCTACCGATGAGGTAAATCATCAGTCTAGATTGTATACATTTTCTGAATTCATTGAACCTGATTCTACTTTACTGCTTACTCATGCTGATGAAAGTAGTAGGATATGGCACAAAAGGTTTGGACATTTGAATTTTAGATACATGCAATAGATTAGCAAGCACATATTAGTTGATGGTCTACCAGACATCCATTTCTCCAAGGGAGTATGTGAGGGATGTGTTCTCGGAAAACACCCTCAAGAGAAATTTGACAAAGGAAAGTCTCAACGAGTTTCCACACCTTTAGGTCCGATTCACTGTGACCTTATGGGTTCTTTTCCACATCCATCCATAAGAAAAATGAGGTTTGTTCTCATTTTTGTTGATGATTTCTCACGTTTTACATGGATCTACTTTCTCAGGCAAAAATCTGAGGTCTTTCAACACCTTAAAGATTTCAAAGCCCTGGTTGAGACCCAGTCCAGAAAAAAGATAAAAGTCCTCCAAAAAGGTCTCATACACCAATTTGATGTCTAACTTGACCGTGACCTTAAAAATAGATTATTATTATTATAATAATAAATTATAAATTATGTTAATAATTAAATAAAATATGCATTATTATTATTAAATCAAAACAATACTTCGTTTTGAGTTTCTAAGTATTACATTTGGTATACCAATATTCATCAATAATGAAGCCAATTACAAAGTTCCATGTAACAAAGTTGTTATAAAATATTCTTCTTAGGCATACAAAGGACAAATAATCATTTGAGAAAAGGAGTATTTCTTCTTAGATTCTTTATGTCATTTTGATAAATTCGATACATCATTAGTTCCTTATAATGCTTAGATTTATCATTATTGTCTTTAATTTTGTATATATATTATTTTCATATATATAGCAAATCATATGTATATAGGATTTCATCTAACCTTAAGTTTTGTTTCAATTTTTTTGGTTTATTGGATTCTAAAAGTTGTTAGTTCAAATTTATTCAATGTCCCCACTTTTGGTTATCAAGGGTGAGTGGGTACATTATATATTGTCATAGTGATGGATCCCAAATTCACTGAGAGCTACAATGTAATGGCGTCCTAAATGGCTAGTTATGGATGCCTTAGGGGCTAAGCCAAAGTGATTCATGAAAAAAATAAATATATTTTATTAAAAAGATTCTGGAAAATAATAAGAAAAAACTTTCATTGTAACAATTAGTAAGCTAGTTTTTTTTTTAATTGAATAAATTAATAGAATTTAATTGTAAATATCAATGAGGAATTTGCACATAAATTCAATTGTAAATAAAGAAGCTAAAAGTTGGAGCATTCTTCCCTCCTCACAAGATATTTATCTACTAGGTTTTGGTGAACCCTAATGCCTTTTATTATCATGCCTCATTGTTATGCCAATGGCCATGCATGCCATCTTTTAATGGAGCCTTTATGCCCTTTCTCATTATGTATTCATTATCATCCATACCTCGTAAGTTGGTAGTTATATTATTTCATTATCGTCTTATTTTATTAATGCTTCATCAACTGCCCAACCATAGTGTTAAATTGAGAAGCCAAACACACATATATTACTTTCAAGGATAGTGAACTTGGAGACTTAAATGGATTGTCACTTGGAGCACTACAATCTTATGAGAGTTGGAGATGTTGGAGTTACTTCACACACACCTAGGATTTCTTTTTCCTAAGGTTTTTCCTTGTTTATTAGTCATAAATAGTCATTATCCAGTCTCCTATATTTTAGAGGAGAATATTCCACCTAGAGAATATTCCACTTGGGGAATATTCTCTTTCAGTTGACACTTCAATTTGACTAGTTGAGTTGAGTTTAGATGCTGCATTGGTTTTGTCACCATGAAAAATTGGGATCATCACCATGTTGATTCAACCTTGGATTGGTATCATCACCAGAGTGGTGCATTAGCCTTGATTCCCTGAGTTAACTCCTCACTACTCTATTTTCAGTCAGTTAACTGAAGACTAGTTGACTAGTTAACTCAACTAGGTGGCAGTTCACTCCTGTAACTGCCTGAGAGACTAGACTAGGTGGCAGTTCACTCCCGTAACTGCTGGTGTGTGTCCATATCACTATATACCACCACTATGGTGCATTTTTTCTCCTCTAGTGCACACCCATTGAGTTATACAGAGTATATCATGTGTAAATTATTCATTATTCATAACGGTTAATGATAAATCTTTCATTCTTTCTCTCCTTCTTCTTATTTCTCCAATTCTCTCTCCAAATGTGTGTATTATTGTTTAGCTAGATCTATTTTGTGCAGGTTCAACACATTTACATGGTATCAGAGCCGACAGATTTCTAAGAAAAAGCTACACCAAATTTTTTTGTAGGTACAAAAGATTGAAGACAACAAAAAGATAGAATTCCAAAAAGAATTCATTCTTACACCTTACAACTATTTTGCATGGAAGGAGAAAATAACCATAGGGTTGTATAGGTTAACCTTGAATACAAATATAGAACCGACATCAGCCATAGAAAAATCCAAGTATTTAAATCACATGGATGAGGCACTCAAAACAATTTGAAGTCTTATTTCTCTCGATCTCCTTTTTCATATATCTTCCTGTAAGAATCCCAATGAAGTCTGGACCACCTTGGAAGGGCTCTTTGGAAAATAGGATGAGATGAGGGGACACATGTTGAAGGTGGAGCTACTCACATTAGATCCAAAAAGCTTCGAGAATATCCAAAATTTCTTTACAAAATTCAAGGATTTACTGTCGTAACTCAAAGCTTGCGGGGTTGATAAATCGAAGGAGGAGAAAAAAATGGTTCTCAACATTATCTCCAAGATTTGTCTTGAATTCTCTATATTTGTATCCACATTCCATTCTGTCAGATTCGCCTCTGGAGCCAACTGGAAGATGCCTTCTCTTGAGGACTTTATCAAATCCCTGACATAAGAGGAAACCAAGCTCATCAACATGGGCACAATCAAAGGCCCAAGGGCACATGCACTCAATGTGCATGATGGCGGCCAAAAATATCATAAATCTAAAGATAAATATAAACAAAAATCTCATGCACATCCGAAGAAGGAAGGGTACACAAAACCTTTCACCGATGCCTCTAGATCCAAAGGAGAAAATGGAAGAAAAGGAGAGAAATGCACGTACTGTCACAAAGAATTCCATTCGAAATATGCATGCATGCAAAAACAATAGATCTGATGTCTCAAATACTTCATAAAAACAACCTTGGATATCGCATCCTCGAGGGTGCAAAGAAGAAGAAGCCAAAAGATCCGAATTCCAAGAAAGAAAATTCTAGCCATGCCTTGATTGCCATCAACTCCTCTCTCAATGCTTGGATTATTGATTCAGGAGCATCGCATACCACATGGATGCCTCAAAAGTAGTCCATTCTTCATTGAATGCATGCAAAGTTATTCCTATTATGATGGGGGACAACTCTTCTGTCTAGGTCACTGACAAAGGAATGATTGAACTCACCAACGAAAGCTTCGAGAACGTTCTTCATGTTCCCAAACTTTCTGTGAACCTTCTCTCCGTGTATCAGATGACGAATTCCAGCACCAGAAAGAAATTCATATTCACACCAATTTCTGTGGACATATACAACATGCAAACCAACTACAGGGTTTCTACCGGTGAGGTAAATCATCAGTCTAGATTGTATACATTTTCTAAATTCATTGAACCTTATTTAGGTTTACTGCTTACTCATGCTGATGAAAGTAGTAGGATATGGCATGAAAGGTTTGGACATTTGAATTTCAGATACATGCAATAGTTTAGCAAGCACATATTAGTTTATGGTCTACCATACTTCCATTTCTCCAAGGGAGTATGTGAGGCATGTGTTCTCGGAAAACACCCTCAAGAGAAATTTGACAAAGGAAAGTCTCAGTGAGCTTCCACACCTTTAGATATAATTCACAGTGACCTTATGGGTCCTTTTCCACATCCATCCATCAACAAAGCGAGGTTTGTTCTCATTTTTTTTTATGATTTCTCACGTTTTACATGGATCTAGTTTCTTAGGCAAAAATATGAGGTCTTTCAACACCTCAAAGATTTCAAAGCCCTAGTTGAGACACAGTCCAGAAAGAAGATAAAAGTCCTTTGAACTAATAACGGGGGAGAGTATGTGAATCATGATATCCATAATATTTTCCATGAGGCATGGATTCAGTTGCAGCACATAGTTCCCTATACTCCACAACAAAATAGAGTTGCTGAGCGGAAATATAGATCTCTAAAGGAGATGGCATCTTGCATGTTGCATGTAAAGTCACTACCACAAATACTATGGGTTGAAGCAGTTAATTGTGCAACATACATCCAAAATAGATCTCCCCGTAGATATTTCAAGGATAAGACCCCCTACGAGGCTTGGAGTGGTCTCAAACCGGAAGTGACCCACTTTCTCATTTTTGGTTCACATGCATGGGCCAGGATTCCCTCTGAAAAGAGGAAGGCACTTGATCCACAGAGCATTGAGTGCATTTTTGTTGGATACCCCGACGATGTGAAGGGATATTGGCTTATTGATATTTCCTCGAACTGGCTCATCATTGAGTGTAGTTGTAACACACCCACGATCGGGTGAAAAAAAAATAAAATTGTCCTCCTTACAGGAGCAGATCCTTTCCCTCTACGATTCCTAATTTGGGAAGTTCATGACTCAACCCAACCCTTTGGTCAAGGTTCTTCGATTCTCTTAGTCAAACAAGACTTAGAGACCTTGATAGCCTCACCTCTTAATCAAACACATGCCCTTTCGGCTTCTGGTGCAGGTCTTATGATACCCGCGACCTTCTCCTTCGTGCTTCAGCGAAGTCTTGGAGTTGGCGTTAGCCCCTTTTATCTTGGCCCCTCCTCGGATGTGACCTTGGGTGATGGCCTCACACAAACACACGATTGTGGGCATGACCAAAGGCATTTTGAAACCAAACTACTTTTCGGCCCACAATTCTCCTCGAGCCTCCACATGTCCTTTCTCCAAAACCAAGGCTTAGCTTGCGACCCACCCTCAAATTTTTAAAGTTTGTGCACCTCCAATCCCCGCAATTCTATGGGACCATCAATCTCCCAATATTGACGGTATTGTCTGAACTGACAGTTTAGATATTCCTTTCCTAAATCAACAAATGTGATCTCCTTCATGATTCCAGACTTCAGACTTTTCAAATCTCAAACCCTGCTTTCCTTCGTACATCAATCTTCCGAAGTTGATGATTTGTGGACACCTATCCTCCTAAATCAACAACCCTGTTTCTACTTCGGGTGTTTGACCCTTTAAACTAGATCAACGGTCCTGTGGCACTCTTCTCAATCAATGGTTGAGATATCCTTCGGGTCTCCGGACTTCTGAGATCTCAAATATCAAAATTCACCCTTTTTCCCAATGGATTTTATCCGAAGGATATAATCCACTAGCACATGTCCACTTGATATGAAAATCAAGGATTACTTCAGGTATTTACACGGAGTCCACAGATTTGTGCCACCTTTCTTCTGGATTTGGCTATCAAGGATTGCTTCGGGTCTTTACCCGGAGTTCATAGATTTACACCACGTCTCCTCTAGATCTGACGACTATGAATTACTTCAGGACTTTACTCGGAGTCCACAGATTTACGCCACATCCCTTCTTAATCTGACGACTATGAATTACTTCGGGACTTTATTCAGAGTCTACAGATTCATGCCACGTCCCTTCTTAATCTGACAGCTATGAATTACTTTGGGACTTTATCCCGAGTCCACAGATTCATGCCACATCCCTTCTTAATCTGATGGCTATGAATTACTTCGGGATTTTATCCAAAGTCCACAGACTCACGCCAGGTTCCTTCTAGATCAGACAGTCCAGATTCACTCTGGATGATCTGATGTTGAAGATTTACTTCGGATGATCTGACGATGGATATTTTCTTCGGCTCTCTATCTCTTTGCGCTTTGGGAGTCTCAAATCTCAACTGAAAACTCTCAAATAGATTTCTCGAAGCTGCTGATAAGCTGACACGTACCTCTTGGCAATCAATGGTTAGGATCCTACTTTGGGTGATCTGATGACTAAGATTTACTTTGGCTCTCCGGCTCTCCGAACTTCGGGAGTCTCAGATATCAACTGAAAAATCTTGCACAGATTTTACTGGAGTCCACAATCTGTCACCACATGTCCCTCTAGATCTGGCAGTCCAGATTCACCTCCTGGTAATGAACGACCTCAAATTACTTCGGGACATCGAAACTTTGGTAAGTTCCCTTCTCCTGCGTGTGCCAAGTGCTAAGGTTTATGCACCTTGATTAGATCAAATTATTGTTGATCCTTGGCTTTGTGATCCAATGTCCATTGTTTCTCCTCCTCCTGAGCTTCTAACTTACTCTGACTTAGAATATTTTCTAAGTGCTCGAAGGATTCGACCTTTTCTCCTCCTACAGGCCCATCCCCTAGATTTCGTCTGCACTCTTGAAAATGCTATCTCTTCTGAGATTGATCTCCTTGAAGATTTCACCATCCCCTACACTCCTTGCATTGCAGGGATCACATCAAACTTAGATCGAAGGTCAACGAAGATCGACGGTTCATATAAATTACGGGGCCCCAACATGCATACTCTTTACCAGAGAGTTCAACCTCTGCAATCTAGAAAGTGCTCGTTCAATTCTAGTCTATCTGGGATCGTTGATATTCCAGCATGTCGAGATCAATGATAAGGGTGAATTGTGGGCCGCGAACTAGCACGTCCGCTATTTTCACCTTCATGCTCCATAGTGATTCCCCACCCTCGATCTTCGTTCATAGATAGACGATTCATAGAAATTGCGGGGTTCAACTTGACTATTGTGCAATTTGAAATATCGAAGCCTCGAGCTCCAAGTTTCCTAGACCCAGGTCATGTGGACCTTCATATAACTCATGGGCTATAATCCCCGCTCTTAGTTGGGTTTTTGGTTAAGGGAGTAGGCACAAGTTCAGAGTCTTCTAGACTATTGGTTTGATAGGAACACCTTCCCAACTCGCAGAGATTTAAGCTCTGAATCAAGGAAAAGTAACTTATGAGGTTACCAAAATGGTAGCTATGCCTAGAGGCTTGTTTCGAATCTGAAATTATGATGTAAATTCCTAGGGAAAGTGCCTTTGAGTGATTAAACTGAGATGTATGGAAATTCAAGTAGAAATATAGGTTCTGAAGGGAACGAACGCATACTCATAACTTAATCATTTAATACAGAGAAATATCCATTTATAGACATGTAAATACTCGCATGCATCCATCATTTACAATTCAAAGCATAAGGCAAGAAAACACTTATCAAAACCATAGAGTGTGATGCGACTGCTAAAAGGGGTGCTCGTTTCCACCCAACCATAGGCTCAGTCACTCCCAATGGATTTATCACTGGCCACCCCCGATCTTAAGCCATGATGATTTGAGATTCAACCTCTTACTTCCAGCTCAATGGAAGTTAGGGATGAAGGTTACTCTCATTCTCCCAATACAGAAATAGATAAGGATGAAGGGTACTCTCCTTCAGTTGGCTCAATCTCTATTTCCTATGATCAGAACTCATTGTTCCTCTTTCAGTCCTTCCTTAGACAAGAGAGTTTCTGCTCTCGTCTCTACATTTTTTTGCAGGTCTTCCTCTGCCCACCACACTTCCTTTCTTGCCTTCCTAAACAAGATTGCGTGTGGCTCTAATTCCCAGTCCATGGTCAGGTCTGGCGACCTTATAGATGGGTGGTCTGCCTAATCTCCTCATTAACTCTTAACGAGGTCTTCCCACCTACCAACCTGACTGTAATTCATTCTTGGGTCAGAGGGTTGTTCTAATCTGAGCAATTAATTCCAGCATGGTACTGGTTCGGTGGAGGTTAACACAACCATTCCAGGTCCCCTCCACCACCTTTCATAGTGTTGGAACACATATGCATTTCTAAACTTTAGACTTTAAATAGTTTTCTTTCCCAGTTAAAATAGGAATAAAGCGTGCTTGATTCTCACCATGGATGAAGTTTTTCATTTGATCGAACGATCCTTTTTCCCCGAGTTCTTTGGAGTCGCCTGATTATTCAAATGTCAAACCCCTAGAGAATACTTTGGATTTTTCAGACTCGGAGTTTCATACTTCAGGCGTTTCAACATGCCTCACCTTCAGAGTCCCTATACACGAAAATAATTCGACATATCCTAGTCACCATATACATGTATACCTTCCTAATTTTCAACACATCACCACAGGAAGTGGCCCTTTGGAAAAATGACAGAGATCTAACTTGTAAATCTATGAAATGTGAAGTCCCAAAATATTAAACCTTGGTTAAATAAACTAATCTTGATTAAAGGATTAAGTAATAACTTCTCACATTCAGAGTTCGGATATTCAACATACATCGCATTCTGAATTCATGAAGTTTGAACTCCTGAAATACCATAGACACTAAACATGGTTAATTTAAGATTGAAGACAATTAGAGAATAATAATGACACCTATTTCCTAGAAGATAAAGTATCACATAGAGATGAGGCATAGGCCTTCAATACCAAATAATGTTCAACACTGGCAGGTCTTTGAAGACGATGAGAATATCAAGCAATTTCTAGAAATGGTGGATGAATTTTCTGAAACACGCATTGATCAGGAAAATCCGAATGACCCTACTTGGCTCATGCAGGAAGATAAAGATCCCCAGAAGTTCCAAGATAAGATCGCTAGCCACTGCATGTTGGTGCTGAAAAAAATCAAATTCCTAAGGGTCTGATTCCATTAGAAAGATTATTTGATCAGGACGATATACCCCTAAAGTCTACCTTGAAACCTTAGCGTGAAGAGGTTGAATATTGTGATATAGGCACTAAGGAAAACCCTAATCTGGTCAAAATATCTAAATACCTTCCACCCAAAATGAAAAGTAAATATGATGAGTTACTCAAAAAGTACAAAGATGTCTTCGCTTGGTGTTATGACGAGCTAAAAACTTACGATACCACTATCATCGAGCATAAAATCCCTTTGAAACCGGGCATCAAACCATTCAGGCAGAAACTCAGACAGATAAATCCTATACTCCTACCTGTGATAGAAAGAGAGGTAAAAAGGCTCCTTGATGCAAATATTATTGTTCCACTCAGGTATTCTGTGTGGGTGGCTAACTTAGTTCCAGTTAGAAAAAAGAATGATGAAATCAGACTCTACGTGGATTTCAGGAACCTAAACAGATCATCCCTTAAAAACAACTATCCGCTCCCTAAAATGGATAACATTCTGGAAAAATTGGTTGGGGCTAACTGAATGTCTATGATTGATGGCTTTTCAGGTTACAATCAAATTACAGTCCATGAAGACGACAAAGAGAAAACCGTGTTTACCACTCCATGGGGTACTTTCATGTACGAAAAAATGCCATTCGGTCTGATGAACACAGGGGATACCTTTAAACGCACAATGGACATAGCCTTTGTTGGTGAGATAGATAAGTTTTTCATTATCTATATCGATGATTTAATTGTTTTTTCTAACTCAAATGCAGAGAACTTGGTACACCTCAAACAAACATTTGAGAAGTGCAGAAAATTTGGTTTGTCACTCAACCCTAAGAAATCCCATTTTGCAATGAAAGAAGGTAAACTCTTAGGCCATATAGTATCTAGGAAAGGAATCAAAATCGATCCAAAAAGGGTTGAATCTATAGATACAATCAATATTCCTAGAAACATAAAGGAAATTCAGTCTTTTTTTAGGAAATATAATTTTTTTAAGAAGATTAATTCCAAATTTCACTGAAATTTTAAAATTGATTACAAATATGTTGAAAAAGGACAGTGACGTCAAATGGACAACCGAAGCTAAATCTTCTTTCGAACGCATCAAGAAGGTAATAGGAGAAGCACCGGTGTTGGCCAGCCCAGACTACATGAAAGAGTTCTTGATCTTCTCATTTGCATCCGAGCATACTATCGCAACTGTGCTCTTATAGAATAACGATGAAGGTTTCGAGCAATCAATATCATTTTTTAGCAAAATCCTTAGAGACATTGAGTTGAAATATGATATATTGGAAAAACATGCATACTCTATGGTGAAGGCCCTCAAATATTTCAAGACCTACGTGTTGCATTCCAAAATAATTGCATACCTACCAACCAACTCTGTTAAAGACATATTGGTTCAATTGGATAGTGACAGAAGAAGGGGCCGATGGCGAGCCAAGATTCAGGAATTCGATCTTGAGGTAAAACGAAATAAACTCATCAAAGGTCAAGGCCTGATTAAGGTATTAGTCGATTTAAATTTCATAGTACTTGGGATAAATAATCTGCAATCTTACAAAGACCTTCCAGATATAGAAGACTTCGATGATCAGACACTTGCGACCCAGATCCAAGAAAAATTGTCCACCTCTGCTTGGTATGGTGACATAGTTTCATACCTCCTGACTCTTTAGTGCCCAAGTGATATGACTCCTTCTAAGGTGAGAACATTGAAGCTACATGCAGTAAAATATTGCATCATTGACAGTCAACTATATTGGAAAGATCCCCTGGGATTTTTACTAAGGTGCCTGATAGAATTTGAAATAAAGAATCTCATAAATGAGTTTCATGAAGGGGTGTGCGGAGGACACCACTCTTAGAGGGAAACAACCTATAAAATCCTAAGAGATGGAGACTATTGGTCAAGATTATTTATTGATGTGAATACTAAAGTTAGAACCTATAACTCTTGTCAACTATTCTCAGGCAAGCAAAATCTTCTCGCACTACGCTTGATCCCAGTCAAGACAAAAGCTCCATTTCAACAATGGGTTTTGGATTTTATTGGAGAAATCCATCCACACTCTAGTGCACAACATAAATGGATTTCAACTGCCACAAACTATTTTACTAAATGGGTAGAGGCCATTCTGACACAAAATTCTATAGATTCAGTGGTGATAAATTTCTTAGAAGAAAACAATTTATTAAGATTTGGCTGTCCCCAGAAGATAGTCACGAATAATGCCCAAGATTTCAAATCCATGGCGATGGTTAGTTTTTGTCAAAATTACAACATCGTAATAGGGAATTCCACAAACTACTATCTTGAGGGAAACAGATTAGCTGAGTCATCGAATAAGAGCCTAATCACTATAATAAAAAAGGTGATTACTGAAAACAAGAAATCCTAGCATGTTCATTTGAAATACTCTTTGTGGAAAAATCGCATTGGCACTAAGAAATCAATCAAAATGTCTCCTTTCCAAATGGTGTACGGTACTGACATGGTCCTCCCCATAAATCTAGCTCTGCCTGTGATGAATCTCTGGAAAGATGCGAAGGAAGAACTGAATGATGTTACCAGAAGAATAAACCGTTTAGTCGAAGTCCAACAGAATAGGGCTGAGGTGGATGAGAAACTTTAGAAATATCAAGATAATATGAAATCCCTGTTTGATAAAAAAGCTAAAGATAGGGAATTCCTTCCTGAAGACCTAGTTTTGAAATGGAATGCTAGGAAAGAAGACGTTGAAAATCATGGCAAGTTTGATCACATCTGGTGTGGGCCTTCCAAGTTCATAGCTTCTGAGGGAAAGAACTCATTCTTATTAGAGAACCTCGATGGGAAAATCCTTAGCGCTCCTATCAACGGACATTACCTGAAACATTTCATGCAATAATCAGTTTCCAAAATATCATTGTATATACCGGTTTGATTTTTATGTTTTGGTTTGCCAATTTTTTGTTTCTTTGGTAAATTTCTCTTTCACTGTAAATAAGGCCAGGTTTATGGATTTTGTAAAAATAGAAATACAAAAACAAGTAACTTATACGATTATTTTTCTGCAGAAGTTTCTAACGATCTATCATGATTATTTTTAGGCAGAATACTTACTGATGGTCACGAGATAAAGATGTAGCAGAAACCAACACCCATTTTTCAAAACATTGGTTTTCTCTAAAAACAGGTGACAAGTAAATGGTTTACTTGATTAAAAATATAAAGAAAATTTGAGGTATGAGCTTTTATCGTACCGACCCGAATTAAAATTTTCAAGGAGATCTTACTAAGTACATAAAGAGTCTCATTTGTATATATACATAAATTTTCACCTGAGCAACAACCAGAGGAATATAATAATTACAACCTAATCCTAAAAGTCTTCTCTGAGTTTTGATAAAATAAAAATAAAAATAAAAAATGAAATAAAATTTATAAAAAAGAAAATAAGAATAAAAAGACCTTAAAGAAAATACGAGAATCAATGAACAAGCTTGTGTGGGATTGACCTTGTTCACAACAAAACATTTGAATATTCTTTCTGTTTTATCCTGCCCATCCTCAAATTTTATTTTCCTGTGATTCTCAATACCTCCCGCTGGTATTCATAGAGAGAAAAGACTTCACCTTAACTCGGAAAACTCAGAAACATGTCTTCAAAATAATGTTAGGCGAAAATTTATACATCCCTTTCAACTTAACTGAAAGAAAGTATGTTTAGGTTAATCCTAAGAACTTTAGATCTCTTATCTAGTTTTAAACTGACTAGTTTGCTCAAGGTTGATCCCTAAATTTAAAATCTCTTTTAAAATATTCTCGATAGGTGAAGAAGTATTGAAGATTGAAAGACAATTAATTTCAGAGTATACTAAAAACTTAGGACAGACTTTTCCTTGAATATATTAAACATATATCATCCCTTGTATATTACATATAGATTGATTGCCCCCACTTCATGTATTAAAATATAAGACAAATGGTGAAAGGAAATTCATAAAATGATTGTGATCTAGGTGGATATCAATGGCCACCCACCTTTCTCAGTTGGTTCAAAACAAATTTCTAGCAATTTTGATAATTTACTATTTTTAGCAGTTTTTCGGGTCCTGAACTTTCAGAGTCGTTTTGAGGCCCTAAACGACGTTTTTTGGGGTATGTCGGGGTTGCAAAATTTCATCATGAAATTTTGTGCAACTGTTGTAGTCCTCAGATATATATTTCCAATGGGCTATCATACACCTAAAACAAAGATCGTATGCAAAAGTTACGACCTCGGGAAGTTGATGTACTGACTTACCCAAACGGGGCCCACATGACTTTTGGCGCTTCATCTCCTATGGTTAGGTTTTTGGATGTTTAGGGTTTTTGAAATGCCTGTTTATTTTAAAAAGGCCTGGAGAGCCTCTTTGTAATCATCTTCTTGTGAATGAGCACAACCGTCGCATCTCTTCTCAGAGATAAGCCGCCACTATTCCAGCAAGATTGTTTTCCATTGCATTTTACAGTTTCATCTTATTTCCTTATTGAATAGAAAACCAGTTTTACTGTATCTTTATTATTATGTGTTAAGAATTTGGTAATAATCTGTAGTCATTTCGTTCTACTCATAAAATCTGGATCAGTGGTATCAGAGCAGTCTGATCCTTTTCGTCTTAATGCATGTCCCCAACGAGGTCAGAGTACAAAGATTTGGGTCTCGAGCTTGTTTCTCTTGAGGACAAAATATCTCGCACACCCAAGCGACCTCTCATGGAAGGATAAAAGAAATATGACGGGACATGAGATCCTTTCAAACTGTTGATTGAGGAAGCCCTCACGCAACAAAGGAACAAGATGATGGATAATTTCGCGCAAATCCTTCGGCGACTACCAACAGGCAATGCATCTTCTTCGAGCGAAGGAACCACCCCCTTCAAGATACAAATAAACTTCAATATTCCTATATTTGAAGGTCAGATAGGCGTAGATGCTGTAGACAAGTGGTTGAATCTACTAGAAGGGTATTTCTCTGTCCATAACTTTTCGAATAGAGAAAATATTACTTTTGCGCTCTTCAAAGTTGTTCCCCATGTCAAAGATTGGTGGGAAACTTTCTGTGAGCAAAAGAAAATAGAGGAACCTTCATTATTTACAGTCACAACCACCTGGGAATCCTTCAAGGATGCTATTAAGGAACAATACTACCCTGTCAGAAGTTATGATGACTTGTATACCAAATGGACGACACTGCGGCAAGAAAGAGACCAAGTAGTGCCAGATTTCACAAATATCTTCCATACCTTGCGCACCAAGTTGGGTATCAAAGATTCAGAGAGAC
This sequence comes from Picea engelmannii, assembly GCA_009831015.1. Classification (NCBI taxonomy): domain Eukaryota; kingdom Viridiplantae; phylum Streptophyta; class Pinopsida; order Pinales; family Pinaceae; genus Picea; species Picea engelmannii. The sequence continues at coordinate 54,284 of ML781758.1, read as the reverse complement.
ATATGGTGCTCAAGTATCGTGGTGCTCTACATAGATACATCTAGACAAAAATGGAATTTATGGACATCTCATCCTTGGGCATGGCCTACCGATATGTTGTCAAAATTGAGTAGAAGCTCAAACAAAAGACGCGACAATTTGGGTCGGGGAACCCCTCACAACAAAAGCCAGGAAAGGGTAGCCCCAACCCACAGAACAAAGGACATAGCAAATATGCACAGTATCAAGACAACCAGTCCAAGCCGCAAGAAAATAAGGACACTGGAAAGACAAAGAAAGATACCGGGAAGTGGTGCGAATTCCATAAGAGCCCTTGGCATAACACTGCTAACTGTCGCTCAAAGAAGACGCTGGTGGCTGAAGTGAAAGCCTCTAAATCAGATGCAGATTCTGACTCTAAGTCAGAACCAAAAAGGGGAAGATGGATCATTGACGTGGAACCCAGTTCCACCGTTGCTACCACCAAGCTCCAACATGGTGAACCAGACAAGCCAAAAGAAGGAGAGAACCTCTTCCATTCCCAGATGTGAGTAAAAGGCACCCCACTGCACTTCATTGTTGATAGTGGTATCCAGAAGAACTTCATCTCAGTAGAGGTCATCAAGTAGTTGGAACTGCCGAAAACGCTGCACCCACAACCCTACACCATTGGATGGCTCTGCCAAGGAAGCGATCTCCGCGTCAGCCAACAGTGTCGATTGTCATATGGCATCAAGCCCTTCAAAGATGAGGTATTGTGTGATGTTTCTCCTCTCAAAGTTTGTGATGTTCTTTCGGGCCAACCTTATTTATGGAAACTTCATGCTATATATGAGTCTAGGCCTCGTAGTGTTATTATTACTTTGAACAGGAAATTGTATAGGATACCTGAGGCTGTCCTGCCTAGTGCTATTTCCTTGATCTCTGCTAAGTAATGCAAGAAGGTCATCTCTCAGAAGGGGAAGTTTGTCTTCTTCATGATCCGCTCTCAGAATGAGAGAAAAATCATAGCCACATCCAGGGTCTATGTGGCCAACCTCTCCACACAGCAGAAGCAAGTAGATAAGGTCGTGGAAGAATAATCGGATATCTTCTCCTCGCCTACCGGGGTACATCTGCACTGCGAGGTCAAGCACCCCATCGATCTGACCCCCGGTGCACCACTGCCCAATGGGCCAGTCTATCATCACTCTCTGTTAGAGAATGAGGAGATCAAGCAACAGATCCAAGAATTTCTCCACAAGGGGCACATCCGTCCTAGCTCATCACCTTGCGGGAACCCAATCGTGCTAGTATAGAATAAAGATGGAACCTGATGACTTTGCATTGATTATCAGGCTCTGAATAAAATCACAGTCAGAAACCGATACCTGATTCCCCGAATCGACGACCTCCTTGATCAACTCATGGGGGTGAAATACTTCAGTAAGATTGATCTGAAGTCTGGCTTCCACCAGGTCCCGATAGAACATACAGATGTATGGAAGACCACCTTCAAGTCAAAGGAAGGCCTTTTTGAATGGATGGTCATGCCCTTTGGTCTAACAAATGCTCCAACCACTTTCATGAGGATTGTTATCTCCTCAAATAAATTGATGAAGATTTTGTTATTTAGGTGATAGACTGTGGTCCAAAAAATTTATTTGAAAATTTCTTTAGGTATGTTAGAGAGTCTATTTTCTGTAAATAAACTTGGAAGGAACTTTTGATTTGGTTTTTTCAAGCAAAATAAATAATCTCAGGTTTCGGTGGTTTAGGCGAGCCTGAAAAGCGCTCATTAACCACAAAAAACCTTCATTCTCGGTAGTTAAGGAGGAAAGAAAAAACCCAGTTAACCACCGAAAAGATTTCCATGGGAAAAATGAAAAGATCGTGCTTTCACACGAGCTAGCTGTCAATTGGCATAATCATGAAGACATAACCGTCGAAAGTCCATGTAGGTGGTAAGGTATGCACGATATTATTGCATCTATCCAAAGATTGATACCCTGTTGTCCTTTTTTAACTACATTTGTCATTTCAGAATTAAGGCTCGACAGAGACACAAAAACTCATGTGTGATTCCCGACTAACAGAAATGATTAGTCGCATAGCCCCTCACTATCTCCAGTCACAAGTACACAGATCCATTATGACCCCGATTAATCTCTATTTTGATTCCATTAATTATCAATTCGAATCCAAGAGTCATTGTGACAGTCTTGAGCCCGTGATTTCATCAAGCAAACGCATATTCAGAGACCATAATCCCTTTTTTGTGGTGATTGCCGAGTGGAGTTTGAGTTCAAAATATCGTTATCAAGCCAATTATCATACCAATCAAGCCAAGTCAAGTCATCAAGTAGTTCGAATTCCATATTGTTTCAATTTAATTGTACATCTCACTGAAACTCGAAATTTTCGGCTTGTATTCAGTCAGTCTGTTGTCTAGATTCGATTAGTGATTGAGCTATGCGATCAGAAATATTAGTCACCCTGTCTCATTTGTTTTACTCTAATTCATACTCCCTGTCACCCTAAATCATAGAGTCTTTGTCCCCCTGGCACGAAGATTTTCCTAAGTCACAGGTACAAGTCAACAATTACTAAATGACGAAAGCAAGGCCGGTTCTAAGGGCTGAATTGGATGGAGTTTGGTACCTTGAGGCTCACCCTGAGGTGGCTGAGTTCTTCAAGCAAGAAGGATTCTATGCATATTGTGAAAAACTGGCGGAGTTCCACCAACAAGTTTCTGAATCCTTTGCTATCTCATATGATGGAAGAGAAACAATAGTGGGAAAAGAGGAATTTGTGGTCGATGAGGCAGCCATAGCTGAGTTCACTGGTCTCCCTAGAACAGGGGATTGCTGGTTCAAATCAAATTTGCCTTCAAACATTGAATTTAGATCCTACCTACAGCCTTTGCACAAGGATCTTACATGGAAAAAAGGCATACCAATGTCTTATATGGAACCTAAGTGGCAATCTCTCCTGAAGACAATCTTTGTCTATATCACCTGTGAAGGTAGATACAACAGGGTCATGTTTTATCACTTCAAGTTATTGAATCATTTTACAGGGAGGTATCCCATCAATTTTCCCTTATACCTACACAAATCTCTCACCAAAATGGCTAGACAAGTCAAGGCAAAGCCTACCAAGGTGGCCAACAGATTGTCACACCAGGGTTTGATTACACTTATTATTAAAGAGTCATTGAAGAAGAAACAAGTAGACTGGAACTACTTCCTATTTTGGAATGAGGTCCAAACCAATTTTCAACAGGATGAAAAGGGGAAGAAGTCCATTGCTAAGAATTCTCTCACCCCTAAGAGCAGCCTAAGAAAGAGGAAGGCTATCTCACCACCAAGAGAGTCGACATAATTATCCTCTGCTAAAAGAAAAAGAACCAAAAACAAGTTACAGTTTGAGGGTGAGTAGACCAGGGACCTTGTTGAAGGAGGTGACCCTTTAAACTTACCATACAGTGACTCAGAGCTAGAGCAGGAGTTAGCAGAGACACAAGGTGATGAACAGGCTAAGCAAGTTGCAAAATATTATCCCAACTTTCCCTCACCAACTCCTCTAGATGAACACATTCAACCATTAGAAAAAGCCTGTTCAAGCAAGCCTAAAGCATCTAAGGATCAGAAAATCAATAAAATCCTGAAACACATATATGAGATGGAAGTCTTGGAAAGAGTTATTAAAAAGGAAAATACAAACTTGACTGAAAGAAATGCAGAACTTTTCAACATGAACCAAAGTCTCAAGGAAAAGCATGATAAAATCAAGGACATGAATAGGGTGATGATAAGGGAGAACATGAAGCTGTATAGGCATCTTAGACTTCTGAGGCTGAAATTAAAAGATTCTCAACCTCCAACACAGGGGAAAACAGGTTTGGAAACTCTACTCAGTTAGCTACAAAAATGGTATATATACCACAGTCTTCCACACAGCAAGTTGAAGTTCACAGATCTGCACAAGGAAGAGTTGCATCGTCCAAAAGACCTTGAACACTTAGCAAAGCATCAAGGTAATCATTTTTGAAAATTTTGAAGTTTTGACAAAGATACGTTTTTGGTGGTTTAGGCGAATAGGACGACTATTCATTAACCACCAAAAGCAGAGCTTTCGGTAGATAACACACCCAAAAGTCCTCTATGTTAACCACCGAAACCTGTAACTGGACAAAGGAAGCTAAATTTTGCACAGATTGAGGTTTTTCCAATCCAAATCATTTGAAAACACTCATGATGGATAGATGATGAATTATGTATTCAGTTTCAAGATCCATTTTTGATGCATAAGGATTATAAAAGGTAGCCAAGTTGGCTTTGGCACCTATTTTGGTGGCAACAAATTGGGATTTTTTGCACATCTCAACAAATCCGAATTTAATCTCTTGGAAGAGTCATCAATCAGCCTTGGAAGGCTATTCTGCACTGCACAAGGACTCTACAAGATATCAAGACCATGAAATGTGGGATTGACCTCATTTTGAGGATCATTCCTTATCTTTTGCAAGTTAGTTTTGACTTTCTATTTTAGGCATATCTAATCCATTAATTCAGGATCTAGATACTGTGTTGTAAAGGCTATAATGCTGAAAACTGAAGATGAACAGAGGGTTCGATTTTGGTTTCTATATGCTACTACTGTTAATGAGACTTATTCTTAATATATGAAAGATTGCAATCTTCCTTCATCTATGTTTTCATACCTTTCTTCTCTATTCTATGATATCTTATCAGTGAATGATTTCTTTATTGATGCTTATTCGATTTACATGTGACTGTCATCTCACTACTTGATTGATTAAGTTAAAGATCATAAGTTATCACCTTAGTTTCTAAACCCATTGTGCTTATTGTTTTATATGAGTATAATCTGGTTCAAGTAACTATCGCCTGTCCTATTTGATTAATCCTTGTCTGATTACATTCTTAGAAGGCCTCGTAATATTTGATATTACTAGACAGTCTTAAAGACATAGTTCAGCCCTTAGATATTCATCTTGATCCAAACCCACATCAATTATTGAAAAAATAGTTTCCAAAAAGATTAAGTTATCAGGCATCTCTGACTTACAGCCTAGGAGAGTCTCCTGGAGTGATAACAAGGATGATAGATGATATCCTGCGACCATTCACCAATAATTTTGTAGTGGTGTATCTTGATGATATTCTCATTTACAGCAAGACTTAGGCCGAACACTTGCAACATATTCAACAGGTTTTGCACACCTTGCAACAACACAAGCTATATGCCAACTTGGAAAAATGCTCCTTCGGCATGCACAAGGTCCATTACCTAGGCTACATCATTGATCAACATGGAGTACATGTGGATCCAGCCAAGATCCAAGTCATCCATGACTGGCCAGCCCCAACTACACTCACGGAGCTTCAGAGCTTCTTGGGCCTTGCGAATTTCTACCGCACACTTAGGCCGAACACTTGCAACATATTCAACAGGTTTTGCACACCTTGCAACAACACAATCTATATGCCAACTTGGAAAAATGCTCCTTCGACATGGACAGGGTCCATTACCTAGGATACATCATTGATCAACATGGCGTACATGTGGATCCAGCCAAGATCCAAGTCATCCATGACTGGCCAGCCCCAACTACACTCACGGAGCTTCAGAGCTTCTTGGGCCTTGCCAATTTCTACCGCAGGTTTGTGTTGGGATTCTCCCATATTGCATGGGCCCTCAGCCAAATAACCAGGGGTGGTGGTAAGGAAAAATTTGCATGGGGGCCAGCCCCAACAACAAGCGTTCGATGATTTGAAGCAGTGCTTGTGCTTAGCCCCATTACTTTCACTACCAGACCTATAGCAGCCCTTTAAGATTGAGATTGATGCTTCAGACTATGCTGTGGGTGTCGTTCTCACATAGCACGACCACCCCGTGGCCTATCATAGTGTGACACTATCAGATGTTGTCCATAAGTACCCTACTTACAACAAAGAAATGTACTCCATTGTGCAAGCATGCCACCAGTGGAGACATTACATTCTTGGGAGGGAGACAGTCATCCACACTGATCATAAGCCACTGTAGTTCATGCAAACACAAAGAAAATTGAAGAATGACTACCATCAAAAGTGGTCCACATACTTGCAGCAATTCCACCTCAACATCAAGTATAAAACATGAAGCACCAACTGTGTCATTGATTGCCTCAACAGACCACCATTCGCGACACTCACCATAGTGCTAGACTCCTGCGGCCATGAGACCTCTAGATGGCCCCAACTCTATGAGACAAATCCGAACTTTTCCACCACCTACCAAATGTTGGGTGCAAAGGCAGTTGTCGATAATTTCCATCTTTAGGATGGGTTGTTGGGTCGTCTGGGCCATGTATGTGTTCCCTCAAGTGAGCAAGCGAAGCTAATCTAGGAAGCCCACTACAGCCGGGTGGCAGGACACTTCAGTGTCTAAAAGACAGTGGTGATGCTACAAAAACATTTCTATTGGCCGAAACTTCGACAGGAGGTCAACAAATATATCAGGTCTTGCACTGCTTGCGCTATTGCCAAACCAACCACTAAGAAATAGGGCCTGTACACCCCTCTTCCTACTCCTAACTGACCATGGGAATCCATCTCAATAGACTACATGTCGGGCCTCCCATCCACCAAGCATGGAAATGACTGTATTTTTGTGGTTGTCTATCGCTTTTCTAAGATGGTGATTCTAGTTGCTTGCAATAAGAGCATCACAACAGAAGCCACTACCAAGCTCTTCTTTGAACAAGTCTGGGTACATTTTGGAATCCCACAAACTATTGTCTCAGATTGGGAAAGTCAATTTCTCAGCACATTCTGGTTGAGCCTCTGGTCACTGCTGGACACCAAGCTCACCAAATCCACGACCTTCCACCCCCAGACAGATGGCCAAATCGAGGTCGTAAATCGAATGATCGTGCATATTCTGCGCATGTATAATTCCAAGCACCCTCGCACATGGGATGAGAGTCTTCCCTATGTCCAACATAGCTACAACCGAGCCCTACATACCTCAACCAACCATAGCCCCTTTTAGGTGGGGTTGGTATTCCAATCATTGGGTCCCATAGATGTTGCACTTCCCCTTGCGGTCACCTCGACCGACTCCTCTCCTACTCCAACTGAGGCTGACAAAGCTACTCGATTCATTGAGAGGATCTAGCACATCCACCAACAGGTTCAGGATATCCTACAGAAGTCTAATGACAAGTACAAGCAGCACCATGATCAACATCGGGTTTCACATAAGTTTCAGGTGGGAGACAAAGTTTGGTTGCACTTGCAGAAAGAACGCCTTACAGGACCCCATCGGAAGCTTCACCCTCTCTGATATGGGCCGTACACCATCACCAAGGTTGTGGGGGATAATTATTTTGTGCTCAACATTCCTCCTTTCCTTGGCCTACACCCAGTGTTCAACGTGGACCTCCTTCGACCTTATTTCCCACCATTATTGGACACCTCAGACGTAGCAGAAAAACTGACACCAACAGAGCTCAACCTTGACTACATACAATAGGCATCCATTGATCAGATTGTGGACACACATATTGAGGGCACTCGACAACAAAGGATCCAGCTTTATTGAGTCGTCAAAGCAGGGCAACTCCTGCACCAAGGCAAGTGGCTCACCCGGGGCCAAATTCAGTAGAAATTTCCTCATCTGATGGGGGAACTCAATGCAACGGAGACCATTTCTTCCTAAGGATGGAGGATTGATCCAGGTGCATATCAGTGGCCACCCACCTTTCCCAGCTGGCTCAAAACAAATTTCTAGCAATTTTGATAATTTATTATTTTTAGTAGTTTTTCGGGTCTTGAACTTCCGGAGCCGTTTTGAGGCCCTAAACGACGTTTTTTGGGGTATGTTGCTGTTGTAAAATTCCATCATGAAAATTTGTGCAACTGTTGTAGTCCTCAAACAGATCTTTCCAATGGGCTATCATACACCTAAAACATAGATCGTATGCAAAAGTTACGGCCCCAAGAAGTTGATGTACTGACTTACCCAAATGGGGCCCACATGACTTTTGGCGCTTCATCTCCTAGGGTTAGGTTTTTGGATGTTTAGGATTTTTGAAACTCCTGTTTATTGTAAAAAGGCCTGGAGAGCCTCATTGTAATCATCTTCTTGCGAATGAGTGCAACCGTCACATCTCTTCTTAGAGATAAGCTGCCACCATTCCAACAAGCTTGTTTTCCACTGCATTTTACAGTTTAATCTTATTTCCTTATTGAATAGAAAACCAGTTTTACTGTATCTCTGTTATTCTGTGTTAAGCATTTGGTAATAATCTGTAGTCATTTCATTCTGCTCATAAAATCTGGATTAGATTTCCCCTATCTAGTCCAAGGAAAATGGTGAAAGGAAATTCGGGAAATCGATTGCCCCCATTTTTCCCAAAAGAAAGAGATGATGAAAGGAAATTCGTTAAATGATTTCCCTCATCTCAACATTTAAATGCAAAATTACTAATTGAAGTGGTGAAAGTAAATTCAATGGGAGAAGTAGATAATTTCATTGGGGTACTGAACATGCTCGCTGGCAATGAAGCAATGTCTATGATATCTGTATGGTTGTCATATGTATCTACATGATATACTCTGACATCTAATTCTTTTTCAGTAATATTTACATTCTGAACCAACAAAGAATCTCCTTAAGAAAATATGACACATGTACTTAACCTTGATGCAAACAAAATCAATCAAAGCTTGATATTTCTTCTAAAGTTACCTTGATTATCTTTAGCAAATCTGAACACAGTTTTAAGAAAGGGGAATTTCAAATAGCCTAACTGAAGGTCATAATTCGATGTGTTTTAAAGGTTTTGTAAGTTCGGGTGAAACTTCTTTTCTCAATATGATCCTTTCCCGAATGTGTTTCACAAAAATGCAATAATGACTCCATTTACGCAATAAAGGCATTTGGTCTACTGTTCTTCTACGTCTCGTAGGGAGATGTGATCCCTAGATGGAGCCTATGTTGGAACACATATATTTCTAAACTTTAGACTTTAAATAGTTTTCTTTCCTAGTTAAAATAAGAATAAAGTGCGCTTGATTCTCACCATGGATGAAGTTTTTCATTTGATCGAACTATCCTTTTTCCCTAAGTTTTTTGGAGCCGCCTGATTATTAAAAATTCAAGCCCCTAGAGAATACTTCAGATTTTTGAGACTCAGAGTTTCATAATTCGGGCGTTTCGACATGCCTCACCTTCAGAGTCTCGAGATGCGAAAAAGCATTTGACAGATCCTAGTCACCATATACATGACATGGTAAGTTTCTCTCTTTGATAGTGAACAAATATTGAATACATTTATAAGGCTAAATTTTATCTTTCACTTAGCGAATCCACTATAGATAAATTGGCATTCGGTATAAATAACACCAGGAAGAACCCAGACGATCAACAAACTGCCCCTGTATCTGATCCCAAAAAGATATTAAAACCAAGGAGATACCTCAAGCAGACTGCTGCATCCACAAGTAAGGTTTACCAACCCAAAACTGTGCAAACTAATGCTAAGGTTCCACTCGAACAATCAATCTCATAAGAAGGTTACACACAAAGCCACTTTGGAGATACATCAACTGAGAAGCTTAAATCTGAAACCATAAACCGCGAGCTAGTTTTACCTGAGATAAAAGATGAGACCGATTTGAATTCCCCCTTTACCAGTAAAGGTAAAATATCCCTTTCGATGCCCTCTTTTATTGATATTCCGCTGGTCCCCAAAGTAAAGGCTTTGGTTCCCCGAGACTCTGAGGACTATATCTCATACCCTGATTCAACTCATGTTGGTTCTCCTATTTATATATCCTACAAGTCCAAAGAACCCAGTCCTCATTTCCCTTTTCCCCCCTTTTCAGATTTTTTGTCTCCTAATGGTCAATTTCCAGAACCTCCTTCGCCTCATCCTAAGGTAGCCGAAGGGTCACTACAAGTTTTCTAAAATATGCTCTATAATTCCTGATTTTTATCCCCTAGACTCTCAATGACTGCTGCCGGAGGAGGTCGCACTGCAGATGGTGCAAGAGGAGCTAAAGGAGGAGGTGGTAAAGTATCACCACTGCCTCCTAGAATTTTTTCAAAAGTGGCGGCCGGATACGCTCCTTTACTCCTTCCCCATGTCTTTCATGATTTACCAGAAAATTGTATGAAAAACTTACCGAAATTCATGGGAGAAGGAGAATTAACTGCCACATAGCACATAAAAATTTTGACCAATTTGCTGATATCCTCGGCATTGAGCATGAGGATGTTTACTCAATAATTTTGGTGCAAAATTTTGAAGGTCAAGTAAGACTCTGGTTTCGAGGGTTCCCAGTAGGTTCTATAATGTCTTATGACGGGCTAGAAAATGCCTTTTTAATGCAGTGGGGAGAAAATAAATATCACTTTTATTATCTGACAGAGTTTGGGGCTCTGAGGAAAAAGACTTATGAATTAGTCCTAGAATTCACCCAGAGGTTTAATAAACTCTATCATAAGATCCCAAAAAAATTCAAACCCTCACAACCCGCAGCTAAGGTGACTTTCCAAGGGGATTTCGAGCTTGACTTTCCCCTACTTTTGAGGGAAAGGATATCTGTTGACCTCAAAAGAATGCAAGAAGACGCCACCAAAATCGAGTCGAACATGATGCAATCAGGTAAACTAAAAGCAAAGGTCGAGACAGGAACCAAAGAAACAAAACGCTTCAGGGAACAAGATGGAACTTTCGGATCTGGGAAGTCCTCGGAGGAAAAAATGGACGACATGGCTAAGATAATCAAAGAGTTATCAAACAAAATATCCATAATGGAACTAGACCAAGCTAAACTTGATCCTTTTTCTAGGAGAGATTTCAAAAGGAATCCCAATCCCCAGATCCAATAGAGACCAGTAAAAAATGAGGATCAGAAAATCAAAACCCCTTTTAAAACAGAAAACTTCATGCAAAGTGATGACATGCAAGACTATGAAGGGTTATATGAAGATATAAACAATCTCAGTGATGACGATTGATAACCTCACCTAACCAGATAGGATTACGAAATATATTTAGACCAAGAACCTTTGTTCAGAAATGAGGAAAGAATAAATAATCTAAGAGAGTCTGATTATCAAGGAATCACCGACTCTATAATGGTTGAGATTCAACAAAAATATAATTTAAGGCCGAGATATAAAAAATATACAACTGTTCCACCTAAGACGATCTTGTCGAGTAGTAAAACGAATGAGGCAGCTCAACCATCCACTGAAACGCAAGCTGCCAAAAAAAAAATGGTTGAAACGCAAGCTGCCAAAACAAAGACAATCGAAACAAAAGAAATAAAGACTAACAAGACATAAAAAAGAGAAGCAGAGATCCCAACCAGAGAAGTCGAAAAGACAATCAAAAGTTTCAATCTGGAAAGCAAAATTAATAAAATCAAAATTCTTGTACCTCTGGTTGAATTGGAGAAAAATCTGATGTATAGAAAACAAATTTCCAAGATGATAAATTCTCAAATGATGAAAGTCATGTAGACGCTATTAATTTAGAATATGATAGACCCACTATAATTTTTGGTCCACATATCGAAAATTATAAATACCCTGTTACTCCTTTTTATATCACGTTGACTATGCATGATCACCTACTCCATAATTGTATGTTGGATTCTAGAGCCTCCCACAACTTAATGCCCAAATTTATTATGGAAACTCTAGGTCTTGAGTTTACTAGGCCATACCGAGATCTGTATTCTTTTGATTCAAGAAAATTTAAATGTCTTGGTATGATAAAATATTTGGTGGTTAATCTTACACAGATCCCCGTGAAGAGTATTCTCATGGATGTAGTCGTTGTTGATGTTCCCGCGAAGTATGGCATGTTGTTATCCAGGTCTTGCGGTGCCAAACTTGGAGGATCACTTCAACTGGACATGACGTATGCTATGATCCCTATTTTTGGTGGACATTTCACCTGTCTATACAAAGAAACAAGGTTGATGTATGCTGTAAGTGACCCTCAGAACCCAAATAATTACTCAGTATATGTCGTCGATCAAGACCTAGGAAAATGTATACCATCAATTAACAAAATATTCGATGAATATACAAAATAAGATTGTACAGAAGAGAAAAAAACAAAAAAATAGAAAAAACAAACAAAAATGTAAATAGTATAGGGGTTTGGAAAATGTTTTTTGATGGTGCTTCATCTTGGGAAGGAGCAAGAGTAGGGGTGTTGTTTGTGGCCCGGAGATGAATTTATTATTCTTTTATCGTACAGGCTACAATGGGACATTGACTATACAAATAACATATGCGAATATTAGGCTCTGGTATTAGGATTAGAGGCTTCCCGGAAGTTGAAAATCGAGAATCTAATAGTTTATGGTGATGCCGAATTAATTTTAAAACAGATAAGGCAACAGTATCAAGCCAAACATCCAAGATAAGTTCATATAGTAACTGCGCCTGGTATTTGATATAATTTTTTTTCTCATCGTTTAATATTCACCATATTCCCAGGGCAAAAAATCAACAAGCTGTCTCCCTAGCGAAAACGGCCACTACTTTTATGCCACCTACTATTTTGAAGATAAAGTATCACATAGAGATGAGGCATAGGCCTTCAATACCAAATAATGTTCAACACTGGAAGGTCTTTGAAGACGATGAGAAAATCAAGCAATTTCTAGAAATGGTGGATGAATTTTCTGAACCACACATTGATCAGGAAAATCCGAATGACCCTACTTGGATCATGCAGGACGATGAAGATGCCCATAAGTTCCAGGATAAGATCGCTAACCACCACATGTTGGTGTTGAAAAACAATCAAATTACTAAGGGTCTGATTCTACTAGAAAGATTATTTGATTAGGACAATATACCCTTTAATTCTACCTTGCAACCTCAACCCGAAGAGGTTAAAGATTGTGATATAGGCACTAAGGAAAACCCTAAGATGGTCAAAATATCTAAATACCTTCCACCCGAAATGAAAAGTAAATATGTCTTCACCTAGTCTTATGATGAGCTAAAAACTTATGATACCACTGTCATCGAGCATAAAATCCCTTTGAAACCAGGAATCAAACCTTTCAGGCAGAAACTCAGACAGATAAATCCTATACTCCTGCCTGTGATAGAAAAGGAGGTAAAAGGTCTCCTTGATGCAAAGATTATTGTTCCACTCAGGTATTCTGAGTGGGTGGCTAACTTAGTTCGAGTCAGGAAAAGGAATGGTGAAATCAGAATCTGCGTGGATTCCAGGAACCTAAACAAATCATCCCTTAAAGACAACTATCTGCTCCCTAAAATGGATCACATTCTGGAAAAAGTGGTCGGGGCTAACCAAATGTCTATGATTGATGGCTTTTTAGGTTACAATCAAATTGTGCTCCGTGAAGATGATAAAGAGAAAGCCACATTTACCACTCCATGAGGTACTTTCATGTACGCCAAAATGCCATTTGGTCTGATGAACGCAAGGGATACCTTTCAACGAGAAATGGACATAGCCTTTTTCTGTGAGAGAGATAAGTTTGTCTTTATCTATCTCGATGATTTAACTATTTTTTCTAACTCAGATGCAGAGAACTTGGTACACTTCAAATAGACATTCGAGAAGTGCAGAAAATTCGGTTTGTCACTCAACCCTAAGAAATCCCATGGACAACCAAATCTCAAGATTATTTCAAACGCATCAAGAAGGTAATAGGAGAAGCACTGGTGTTGGCCATCCCAGACTACATGAAATATTTCTTGATCTTCTCATTTGCATCCGAGCATACTATCGCGGTCGTGCTCTTACAGAAGAACGATGAAGGTTTCGAGCAACCGATAGCATTTTTTAGCAAAATCCTCAAAGACACCGAGTTGAAATATGATATGTTGGAAAAATAGGTATACGCTATGGTGAAGGCCCTTAAAGCTTTCAGGACCTATGTATTGCATTCCAAAATAATTGCATACATACCAACCAGCTCTATTAAAAACATATTGGTTCAACTGGATAGTGACGAAAGAAGGGGCCGATGGCGAGCCAAGATTTAGGAATTCGATCTTGAGGTAAAACCAACTAAACTCATCAAAGGTCAGGGCATGGCTAAGCTATTAGCTGAATCAAATTTCAGAGCACTCACGATAAATCCTCTGCAATCATACAGAGACCTTTTGGATATAGAAGAATTCTATGATCAGACACCTGTGACCCAGATCCAAGAAAAGTTTTCCACCTCTTCTTGGTATGGAAACATAGTTTCATACCTCCTGACTCTTCAGTGCCCAAGTGATATGACTCCTTCTAAGGCGAGAACATTGAAGCTGCACGTGACAAAATATTTCATCATTGACAGTCAATTGTATTGGAAAGATCCCCTGGGATTTTTACTAAGGTGCTTGTTAGAATCCGAAACAAAGAATGTCATAAATTAGTTTCATGAAGGGGTGTGCGTAGGAAACCATGCTTGAAGGGAAATGGCCTATAAAATCCTGAGAGCTGGATACTATTGGCCAAGATTATTTACCAACGTGAATACTAAAGTCAGAACCTGTAACTCTTGTCAACTATTATCAGGAAAGCAAAACCTTCCCACACTACCCTTGATCCCAGTCAAGACAAAATCTCTGTTTCAACAATGGGGTCTGGATTTTATCGGAGAAATCCATCCACACTCTAGTGCACAAGATAAATGGATTTCAACTGCCATAGACTATTTCACTAAATGGGTAGAGGCCATTCTGACACAAAATTCTATAGATTAAGTGGTGATAAATTTCTTAGAAGAAAACATTTTATCAAGATTCTATTGTCCCTTGAAGATAGCCACAGATAATTCCCAAGCTTTCAAATCCATGGCGATGGTTAGTTTTTGTCAAAAACACAACATCGTACTAGGGAATTCCATAGCCTACTATCCTTAGGGAAACAGATTAGCTGAGTCATCGAATAAGATCCTAATCACTATAATAAAAATGGTGATGACTGAACACAAGAAAGCCTGGCATGTTCATTTGAAATATTCTTTGTGGGAAAATCGCATTGGCACTAAGAAATTGATCAAAATGTCTCCTTTCCAAATGGTGTATGGTACTGACATGGTCCTCCCCATAAATCTATCTCTGCCATTGATGAAGCTCTAACAATATGCGGAGGAAGAATCAAATGATTTTACCAGAAGAATAAACCAGTTAGTCGAAGTCCAGTAGAATGGGGTTGAGGTGGATGAGAAACTTCATAAATATCAAGATAATATGAAATCCATGTTTGATAAAAAAGATAAAGATAGATAATTCCTTCCTGAAGACCTAGTTTTGAAATGGGATGCTAGAAAAGAAGACACTGGAAAGCATGACAAGTTTGATCACATCTAGTGTGGGCCTTTTAGGGTCGTATCTTCTGAGGGAAAGAACTCATTCTTATTAGAGATCCTTGATGGGAAAATCCTTAGCGCTCCTATCAATGAGAGTTACTTGAAACATTTCATGCAATAATCAGTTTCCAAATTCTCATTGTATATATTGGTTTAATTTTTATGTCTTGGTTTGCCAATTTTTCGTTTCTTTGGTAAGTTTCTCTTTCACTGTAAATAAGACTAGGTTTGTGGATTTTGTAAAAATAGAAATACAAAAACAAGTAACTTATATGTTTATTTTTCTGCAGAAGTTTTTGACGATTTCTCATGATTATTTTCAGTCAAAATACTTACTGATGGTCGAGAGATAAAGATGTAGCAGAAACCAACACCCATTTTTTATAACATTGGTTTTCTCTCAAAACAGGTGACAAGTAAATGGTTTACTTGATTAAAAATATAAAGAAAATTTGAGGTATGAGCTTTTACCCTACCAACCCGAATTAAAATTTTCAAGGAGATCTTACTAAGTACGAAAATATTATCATTCGTATATATATATATATATATATATATATAGAATTACAGCCTAATCCTAAAAGTTTTCTTTGAGTTTTGATAAAATAAAAATAAAAATAAAAAATGAAATAAAATTTATAAAAAAGAGAATAAGAATAAAAAGACATTAAAGAAAATACAAGAATCAATAATCAAGCTTGTGTGGGATTGACCTTGTTCGCAACAAAACATTTGAATATTCTTTTTGTTTTATCCTACCCATCCTAAAATTTTATTTTCCTGTGATTCTCAATACCTCCCCCTGGTCTTCATAGAGAGAAAAGACTTCACCTTAACTCGGAAAACTCAGAAACATGTCTTCAAAATAATGCTAGGAAATTTTTTATAGATCCCTTTCAACTTAACTGAAAGAAAGTGTGTTTAGGTTAATCTTAATAACTTTAACTCTCTCTAGTTTTAAACTGACTAGTTCTCTCAAGGTTGATCCCTAAATTTAAAATCCCTTTTAAAATCTTCTCGATAGGTGAAGAATTATTGAAGATTGAAAGACAATTAATTTCAGAGTATACTAAAAAATTATGATAGACTTTTCCTTGAATATCTTAATCAGATATCATCGCTTGTATATTACATACAGATTGATTACCCCCACTTCATGTATTAAAATATAAGACAGATGGTGAAAGGAAATTCATAAAATGATTTCCCCCATCTAATCTAAGGCAAATGGTGAAAGGAAATTCGGGAAATCGATTGCCCCCATTTTTCCCAAAAGAAAGAGATGATGAAAGGAAATTCATTAAATGATTTCCCTCATCTCAACATTTAAATGCAAAATTACTGTTTGAAGTGGTGAAAGGAAATTCAATGGGAGAAGTAGATAACTTCACTGGGGTACTGAACAGGCTCGCTGACAGTGAAGCAATGTCTATGATATTTGTATGGCTGTCATACGTATATACATGATATAATCTGACATCTAATTCTTTTTCAGTAATATTTACATTCTAAACCAATGAAGGATCTCCTTAAGAAAATATGACACATGTACTTAACCTTGATGCAAACGAAATCGATCAAAGCTTGATATTTCTACTAAAGTTACCTTGATTATCTTTAGCAAATCCAAACACAGTTTTAAGAAAGGGGAATTTCAAATAGTCTAACTGAAGGTCATGATTCGATGTGTTTTAAAGGTTTTCTAAGTTCGGGCAAAACTCCTTATCTCAATATGATCCTTTCCCGAATGTGTTTCACTTAAATCCAATAATGACTCTCTTTACCCAATAAAGGCACTTGGTCTAATGTTCTTCTATGTCTTGCAGGGAGACGTGATCCCTAGATGGAGCCTATGTTGGAACATATATATATTTCTAAACTTTAAACTTTAAATAGTTTTCTTTCCTAGTTAAAATAAGAATAAAGCGTGCTTGATTCTCACCATGGATGAATTTTTTCATTTGATCAAACGATTCTTTTTCCCCAAGTTCTTTGGAGCCACCTGATTATTAAAAATTCAAACCCCTAGAGAATACTTCGGAGTTTCGAGACTCAGAGTTTCTTACTTTAGGCATTTCAACATGCCTCACCTTCAAAGCTCTGAGATGTGAAAAGTGTTCGACAGATCCTAATCACCATATACACGTATACCTTCTTGAGTTTCAACATGTCACCGCGGGAAGTGGCCCTTCGGGAAAGTGACAAAGATCTAACTTGTAAATATACAAAATGCAAAGTCCTGAAATATTAAACCTTGGTTAAATAAACTAATCACATTTAAAGGATTAATTAATAACTTCACACATTCGGAGTTCGGATATTCAACATACATCGCATTCTGAATTCATGAAGTCCGAACTCCCGAAATACCATAGACACTAAACAAGGTTAATTTAAGATTGAATAAAATTAGCGAATAATTAATCACTTTGTGGTTTCCAGCCTCGAAAATAATATATCGAGCTATTATCGGATATTCTGAGGTCTAAAAGTTGGAAAATAATTAAAGTTAAACGTGATTAGTTAATGGGATAAACACTAATATCTCATGTTAATCTTTTGTTAAATTGTAGTCGAGTAAATTCAAATATTATCTCACATATCCCGATCATGAACCACCAACCATTAATGGCATTAATAATTGATATTTGGAAAATATTTCAAACAAGATCTCGGAACACCGCCTAAATCTTTTCATTAAGGAAAGTGAATACATTGTCAGTAAAGGTATACAAAAATTGATGCACTTAAGGTGAAAAGGATATTGAATTCTGAATTCCATTTGTGTTTTCACAGGAGCAAGCTTTAGTAAGATAAGAAGTTTTGTGCATTTCCTGTAACATGTAACATAGTGTTGAGTTTACTACTATCATGACTCCGCATAAAATGGTTAAAGTGGTTGGTGAGAGCTCGAGCCAAAACACAGATGTCCTCTCAGACACATCACCGAGAGCTATAGATACCGTGAAAACCTGGACGCAGGTATTTGATATCCTACAATATGAGCTAATCAAGTGTCCAGAAGAGTTAGACTATGAGGGGACTGAAACTCAGGAAATGAAGCTCAAATACGTAGCCCAATTGGAGCTGCATAAAATAGCCACGTGGTCGAGGCTTATGCCGTATAACGACATGATAGGCTGGGCCTTAGAGAACGTCGACGTCTCGACCAGGACGATACACAATTCAGAGAAAGTTGCAGTTGGATATTTCCGACAAGAACATATACAAGTGATGTACAAACTATCCCCATCATTCAAACATAGTTATAATGACACTTTCTTAAAATATTTTGATGAATAAGAGTGCGCACAAGGTGTAAATAATTACCCCAACTTGATCAAGAACTGGTGGGCACACCTTGAGAAATTCAGAGAAGACACCCATGGCATATATGCCACTGCATCATTAGATGCTCATATGATGTATGTGGCCATGATGCTATGTAGACATTTCGGCAAAGAAAACTCTTCTCACTTCCTGTTATCATGGGTACAGATCATGCATGAAGTTGCAAAGAGTTTTTCTTTCAATTGGGACAAGATATTATTAAATAGTTTGGCCAAGGAAATCATAGAATATCAGGCATTGAAATCCAAAGGACGACCTACCCCATTTTACATGTCAAAATACGTTATGGACACCATTTGTTTTATGATGCCATTTCCTTTGATGGGCCAAAGTTGGACTCTGACCAACACTAAACCAATACACTTCTATCATTCCAAGATGTGGGAGGATAAAGAAAATGATTTCTTCTATTAAATCTGCAACTATGTGGTGGTGCCAATGCATATCATTGTATACGGTTGCCCACCTCTTAGGATTTAGGACCATATAGTGGACAACCTGGGAAAAATAGCGGATTGGTACATTGAATAACACTTCTCTTACATCAGGGTTTTTTGATGTTTCGTTCCTCTGTATGCCTTACCAATGTTTCTACCATATCGATTAGTGTGCCGAGAGGTAGCACATCAAACAATGCTAGGAGGAATCAGTAAAGAGATAAAGGCAACGCATAAAAAATTGTGGCCCACCTTTCCTTTGTAGGTTGGAACTTTTTCACTGTTAGATTTCGGCCACTCAAAGGTAGAGGCCATGGCCCTAAAGGTCATTAAACTTGTAAACATTGAATTCAAAAAGAACAATCCCCATAATATCATGGGAAATCACATGACTCTTTACAATCTAAAGAGATACGAGCATGAAGATTCCCCACAGGATGAAATATTCCGAGGAGCAAGATCTTATCATGAAGTGTTGAGTTGAGTCTAGACTCTGGCTCCGGACAAATTAGATGAGTTCTATAATTTTTAGAGACACCAAATAAATAGTCTTTCGAAAGTATTACAAGAAGAAGTCATGACATCTCCATCCACACAAGAAGTTGGGACCCATAATTTAGAAACATGAAGTTCCAGCGGACAAGACATTCGAGAAAATTTGGTGAAAACAGAGGTTTTGACACAGAAAGCGAATACTGCACCATCAAATCAATTTGATGATCAAACGAAAGCTCAAGTTGAAGTTTTGATCAAAAGGGGATAGGATGCATAGCTATCTACACCAGAAAATCCAACTACTAATACATCAGGGAAACCACACACCACCCAAATAGGTGACCCTATTATGTCTTTGACCCCTTTACAGACCAGACAGGGGAACCCAAATGTGGAAGTATTGTTTATAGAAGATCTTACTCCTATTTCGGTCGAAGAGATTCCCCATTCCGACTTCTTCTTCAACAAAAAGAGGAGGGCTATAGTAAAAACAGAAACGCACCAAAAGGAGGGTGCAACTGTCAAGAGACACAAAATGCTATGTGATGGACATGCCTTAGAGGAGGCAGACTTCACTATGGAAGCGACAGGCTCATTGGGAGATTTTGCCACAACAAATTAGTATTCAGTTGAGAATATGAAAGAACAATTGAAGCAGAAGGACCTACTGATAAGAAATTTTCAACACCAAATGAAGACAATGGAACAGAGTGTAAGAAATGAGATGAATAGGGGTTTTGAGTAGATTAGAGCCTGTGACAGACAGGAAATTGAACAACTCAAAATCAGTCTTGACAAAATGCATAAAAATGCACAAGTAGAGAAATGGCCATTCAATAGGGAGAGTTGGTCAAACAACTGTAGGCTAAGATAAACTTGACTGAGAACACGACAGTGGATATGGCCGTTTTCCAAGCCTAGACATTAGAGGTGCACGAGAAGCTAGAATAAAAACAACAAAGCCTTTTTACTAAAATAGAAGCTGTCCAAAACCATTATTGGATGGTAGACCATTATTTAAATAACATTTACTTAAAAGAGAGAGAGGCCATTGTAGCTCGAGCTACTTTCCAGGAGGTAGTTGTGTCATCAACAAAATATGAAGTAGCAAAGGTCTCTATATTGTCTCTTTCAGAGCAAACTCGAGGTGATAAAATACTGAAAACCTGGGAGGCCAATCTAGTTGAAAGTAAAAGGTTAGACTGGGAAGTGAAGAAATCTTGTGAATAAGCATGTTCTTCACTCAACAAAGAGTCACTATACATTGAAAGATATTCTATCTCTGAAGGCATGGGGAAAATCGATATAACGAAGAATCAACTTGATTCCAAGACAAGCATGAAAGAATCCCAGGCCGAAATCCTGCAATTGAAACGAATTGACGTTATCTATATTAATAAGTGGATAGTCAATCCTAGTCTGTGGCTACAGTCTATATCTTTATAAGCCAGAAGGATGGAAGATAGCCTGTGTTATAACCCTAAAATGCACCATACAGGTTTACCTGGCATCAGGCCAACTCATGCCTCTTCCTAGCCAAAGCCATGCTGAGTAATTCTTCAAAATTCACTTGAAAACAAGCAACCCGCGCCCTAACTTCTTACTGAGCGC
>ML781758.1:14595-32946 GCA_009831015.1 Picea engelmannii | reverse complement strand
CATTTGTGGTTTTCTCTTATCACATCCCCTCTTTCAGTAGTCATGCAACACGTAACCATTTTCTATTAAAATAATAGAATTTACATTCATCGACCTTTTGTACAAAGGTCCATCAAATCAAACATTCACACTTTTAGGTTTTCCATAGTTCCTTGGCCAATATAGTTATATGTATAGACTGGGGGAAACATGGTGTTACAATTCCCTCCCCCTTAAAGTAACATCATCCTCGATGTTCTATATGTCAACATGACATGTATGTACAGGACTAAACAAAATAGGACATGTCTGTCTCATGGAATCCTCCATTTCACACGTAGTCTCATTTGAGACAAGTTGTTTTCACTGCATCTTGACCTGTGCAATGGTTTGGTTCTTGAGTGAGGTTTCTATCCTGTCTAATATGCATTGGGGTTATGGCAGGAATTCTCCCTCCGACTCCACCTGGATCACAGACCAGTCAATTATATGATTAGTATACACGTCCCACTCTATATAAGACATCAAAGGGTCCACAATACCGAGGTGCCGATTTGGCATAGGCTCCCATTCTCAGGGAAATATTCTTAGGTCTAACTCTGAGATAGACATGGTCTCCGGTCTTGAAATCTATGGGAGTCCTCTTTCTGTCAGCGTAACGTTTCTATCTATCCTGAGAAATATACAAATTTTGTCTTATCTGAACCACTTGTTGTTCCATTTCTTTCAGCATGTCGGGTTCGATTGTAATTATGTCCACTGGGTTACTCCAACTCATTGGAATCTTGCACTGTCTACCATAGAGGGCTTCAAAAGGGCTCATATTCAAGGATTCCCGATAACCGTTTTTGTAGGAAAACTCTACCAATGGTAGGTAGTCTTCCCACTTCTTAGGTTGATGCATTACATGCATCCTTATCATGTATTCTACTATTTGGTTCACTCTTTCTGTCTGTCCATCAGTTTGAGGGTGATAAGCCATGCTGAACAACAATTTTGTCTCAAAACCAGCCATTAGGGATTTCCAAAAGCTTGAAGTGAATTTGGTATCTGAGTCAGATACAATTTCCTTAGGCATGCCATGCAGTCTAAATATCTCCTTCATGAAGATGTTGGAAATATCTATGGCCTTGCAAAATGATTTGACAGGAACGAAATGAGCAGACTTACTCAGTTTGTCCACCATAACCATGATGGCATCATTTTGATTGGTCAACTTTGGTAATTCAGTGATGAAGTCCATGGATATGGTTTCCCATTTCTATTCTGGGATTGGTAGGGGCTGCAACAACCCTACTAGATGTCAGTGTTATGCCTTAACTTTCTAGCATTCTAGGCACTTAGATAAATAGTTATCTATGTATTTCTTCAATCCAGGCCAATAGAATTGTTTCCTAGTGGCCATGATCATTTTATGATATCTTGGGTGACTAGTATATGGTCTCTTATGTAGTTCATCCATTATGAACATCTTCAAGTCGTCACAGTTTGGAACATACAATCTGTTTCTGCAAGTCAATAGGCCTTCTTCGAGCATCTAGTAGCCTTCATATTTTAGCCTTGTAGGCTCTTGCCTTAGGTATGAGTTCACGATCTTGAATAATGCATTTGTTTCTTGTGCATTCCTAACTCTTTCCCTGACATCCGTTTCACAAGTGCTTATCGCTTCCAGATGAATCATTTTTATACTTCTGATAAGCGCATCGACCACCCTATTTTCCTTTCCTTTGATGTGTTTGATTTCAAAATCAAACTCACTAAGGAGAGCCATCCACCTAGATTGCCTAGCCTTGAGTTTTGGTTGATCAAAAAAGTGTCTCAATCAACAATGGTCTATCAGAAGCACAAATTTTCTACCTAGGAGGTAGTGCCTCCTCTATGGCATCCAAATCTAGGTCATGGGTCACATAATTGATCTCATGGTCATTTAATTTCCTGGACGCGTAGAAAATTACACATCCCTCTTGCATAAGGACTCCTCCGAGTCCTTCCTTGCAGGCATCTGTACACACAAGGAAATCATTATCCGGGTCTACAATCTTTAGCAAGGGTGCATGGGTCCGGAGGTATTTCAGTCCTTGAAATATTTCTTCACATTTTGATGTCTAAATGAATTTAATCCCCTTTTTCTAAAGGAAGTGATTGGACAACCAATCTTGAAAAACCCTTTTATGAACCTTCTATAGTATCCTTCTAAGCCCATGAAGGACCTTATATCAGATACATCCTTTGGGGTAGGCCATTCCATAATAGATTTGATCTTGCTGGGGTCTACTGCCACCCTATTGATGGGCGAAAATGAACGCTCGCCAACTGGAAGAGTGAATCCGGTCCAGGGTTGTCTAAATAACCCAAGTCGTTTGGGATGACCCACCCTGACGGGTTTAGCAGCTCCGTTGGCCGATCTAAGTCCTAGAAAAACAAATGAAAACTACACTAAGGAACTAATCTAAATGAAAACAATAATCAAAACAAACTAATAAACAAATCTAAACTACAAATATACAATCTATTACCTAAATCATACAACTATAATTCTATAAAATTAAATGTTCAATTAACAACAGAATCAGATTCAATTACAAATATACAATATTTACAGATTACATATTTAAATGAAAACCTACAAAAAACATTTGTAAACTGTCCTAAGACAGCGAAACTATTGTTTTTTGATTTTTACAATTTTATGAGAAAGAAATTAAACAAAACCTATCTAAGCTAAGAAACTAAAATAATAACTCTAACTATAAATCTGAACTATACATATATCTATCTAAACTACTTATATGAAACTAATAAATTAACTATCGAATAACAAATAGCAAACTGACCCGAGGTAACGCTTTAGGTTTGTCCTGTATGCAATAGTTGTTTTAGTTATTCGGAGGGAGGAAACCTACACCGGATTCTCCGCAAGCTTCTCATAAACAAGAAGCAGCTGTGCTCTTCAAGTATAAATGACAGGACAAACAAGACATAAAAAATTACAGCAATCTTATAATTTCCAAATCATCGCAGTCAGATAAATCCTTGTGCAAAATTTGTACAAAACAATTCAATTAACGAACAAGATAAACCTGTATTCATTAAATTGAAATAAAGTAATTGTTGTATTTTTTAAATAAGAGAGATCATATATGGACAACACATAAACGAAATCACATCAACCTACAACGAATTACGATAGCTAAAGTAGTCAATAATTAATTGCAAACTGATATGGAGAAAACTTGAAATAAAAGTTTGATATATTGAAAGCTAAAGTTGTTACAATACATAAACTTTCATCCCAATCTGTATTATTATAAATCCATAGTCTGGTTCTCCCAACAGTGATGATGATGGATTCCTTACAAAAAAATAACAAGTATTTAAAGACCTCCCACAAGGTAAAACATCCTTGTGGGAATTGTCAAAACAATTTACAAAAAATCTGGGAACAATCTCCCAAGTCCCTATTTTTTCTTATGACTAACAACTGAAAACTATATCTAAACTGCTACAGTATGTCCCATTTGTCAATGAAATTCATAGGTACCTATAAGTAGACAAGAATACAAAAGTTTGGATATTGTTTTATTGATAAATTGACAAAAATCTAATTTTTAAGACTAGCTACAGAATCTTGCAATTCTATAGTTGGTCTAATTTGCGCATAGAATCGTTTTAAAATAAATCCAAAACTTAACAGAATTATATTCGACTTAATCAACCAAATATTTAATTACTAATTCCAAACAGAATGAATCATTCATGCAATATCAAACCAACACTTGTATGCAAATTGAAACAAACGAAATCGTGGTCAACCGAATGGTATCAGAGATACATGCACTCTGTTCAACATTTGTTATTACAAAAACATAATCGCTTAGATAATTTGAAAGCAATGAAATCATATTCATGAACCAATTTCAATCGACACAAACTGTAACCGGTTAAACAAATCATTCATGCAATAGTTTATGTCGCCTCAGCCATTAACAAAATCGTTTTTCAAAATCAAAGCTAACAGAGTCGTTTTGTGAATCAATAGATTACATTATATTTATCAAACCACTCACTGATATTGACACATTGCATACATAAAGGATCATGCCAATTCAAGCATACATAATCGTTTCAAAATCAAGCCAAAAGAAATGAATCGAGCCAGTTTGGGGCCGACATAATCCAAAAACAACGAAATCGTATCAATCCAACTCATAGCTGTGTCTGATAAATAAATATCCTATACAGATCGAATGCAATCAAAGTCTAAAATGGAAACAAAACAAAATCATTCCTTAAATATATATTCGAACAGAACTAAACAAAAACAAAACCCAATCGACTATATTAATTCAAACGTACAGAATTGTTTCAAAGAAAACCAAACAGAATCACAAACAACCCAATCGCTTATACTAATCTGAGCACAATAAAATCGCATAACCAAATCATATCTACATTTAATTTTAGAAAAATGAATATACTGTACATGATTCACATCGAAATCATTTTTAGTCATCCGAGTATAACATAACCATTTTGAATCTATTAAAACGAACAGAGCTAATTGAAAACAACTCCAATCAGTTAAATTAATTCGAGCAAACTTACAAAGCAAAATTGATGTCAAAACACATACCTGGGCAACTCGGTCATGATAATTTTGAATTGACAAAGGCTCTTTCTACTTCGACATTCCTGAAGACAATCAAGCCGGTGGTTTTTTTTTTCTTCTCGTAGGCTTGCAGCCTGCCGTTCTCTTTCGCCAGCACTGTCACCCGTTCCTCTAACGATTTGATATTTGATTGCAACAGGGGAACGTCGGTGTAATAATGATCTAGCCAAGCATTACATTGGATACATGGTGATTGATTGGGCTTCAGTATCACAGGCGAGGGTTTGTTCAAGTTACTAGGGGTTTCCCTGTGTAGCTTGATTCCCGAGTAGTTTGGGTCATTTTTGAGGCACGGGGGTAAGTTAGAGACATAGTCATAGGGTTACTTAGATCATATGACATGAGAATAGGGATAATACTCAGCTAGGAAACACTCAATATCGGAGTCCGATTCCTCGCTCAGAACGATAGGTTTCTGGTCAACGTTTTTCTTGGGTTTGTTCCTAGCACATCTTGATATCCATCGAGCATTTTTCTTCCCCTTACTATTGACAACAGTGTCACCTCTGCCTTTCTTCCTCACTGGCTTCTTTACGACCTCAGTCTTGTCTTTGGTACACGGGTTGGCTATGGTATCAGGTAGGTCGATGTCAGGGCAATCCGAGGGTTTGACAGGGGGTAGAAGGATATGAAATGGCATGGCTGGTCCAACCATAGTTTCTGTAACCACAACCTTGTCCACTTGGATAGATTCGGGAGTGGCAAAGCCATTCCTAGATAGGAAGGCTTGCCAACTATCACCATGAAGGCTTAAATGGTGGACGATAATAACTTTGATCAAGCCATGATGAAAAAGGCTGCTATCAGCCTTCTCATGCTTGAATATTTTGGACATCTTGTAAAGACTACAGAAGAAGTAATGTGGCATATTCAAAGGGTATCCTATAAAATTCATCAATAACCGGAGATGATACAGAAATACCAAGCCATACCGAACTTCATAGGTCAAAAACTGTTTAAGAATTACCAAAAGATCGTGCCGCCTGGGTTTGAGGGTAGTGATAGGCATACCTCTATCATAGGAAACAATCTTCCTTGACGTGAAAAGGAGAGGCCACGACACCTCGTCAAATTTGGAATTTTTAAACCACCTTTGTCCTGTCGCTGGTAGTCCTGTAGCTGAACTCATGAATTCCTCATTGAGCTCGAGCTATATGTCACCGACCTTAGCCCTGCACCCGTCGAAGGTGAGGGCGAATTGTTGGGCAACCGAAAGGTTGAAACCCTCGATTCTCTGTATAAACACCAACCAACCACTATTTTCTAAATCTTCGCGAGCATTATCGAATAGCAATAGAGTTTGGATACCATTTGGCTCTATGCGTACCACCGGTGCCATGGACGGAGGTACACAGTGAGCAGAGTGAATGGGCAAGGGTTTGGACAGGGCATTCGCGGGATCAAAAAGCTCACAGGCTTACCCGAAAACTAACAGAGGTGACCCGGGATAGGGGGAAGGCATTAATGCCCGAATGTGCGAGGGTGGTGGAGCTATCTCAGCCCATGCAAAACAGTCATTTCCCGATGTACAACCGACGACGCATATAGCGATTCAAATCACTATTGCATATGTTTAAAAAAAACCATGCCATTCAAACAATCAATGAAATCTATGGTAAGTCAACCAAACATTTGCGCGAGCAATAGTTTTAGCATAGTTTTAAAACCAAAACAATGATTCGAAATCAACACCAAGGGTTGGATCATATCAAATATGTATGAAATGATTTATACCAAGGGTCTAACCACAACGTCAATGTGTTTTCATGAAACCAATGTGTCAAAGAAATCGATGAAAGACTATAGAACATCAAAAAACCAATGTATCAAAAACTCGATCATAAGGATATCATCACAGTCTTGTAAAAATGAAGTCATATTAACAATTAAAGAATGCCAAATGAGTAAAGATCTTGGTATCTTGCCAACTGTGCGACTATAATTAAATAGGAAATGCAATGAACACATAGACAAGATTAACCAAAATAATCTAGTGACGATTTTAATGAGACTTCGAAAACAAAGTTTTCACACTTGCAGTCATGAAAACGAGAACAAAGTGCACAAAATAATAGTGTTGTTTTATTCCAAAGATTGTGATGAAAATCAAGGGTTGCAAAACACTGGTGTAGGTAGCTTATAAGGATAGGATAAAAATGCGAATTGGCTTCCAACACACCCCTTCCTTAGATATGACATGGCCTAAGTAATGGACTTGCTTCTGAAAGAAATCATACTTGCTAAACTTAGCGTAGAGTTGATGCTCTCTTAGTACTTGGAGTATGATTCTAAGATGTTCTTCGTGCTCCTCCCTATTCTTGGAGTAGATTAGGATATCATCAATGAAAACCAATACAAATTTATCCAGGAATTTGCTGAGTACATTATTCATCAAGCACATAAAAGTGGTGGGGGTATTGGCTAACCCAAATGGCATCACCATGAATTCATAGTGACCATACCTCGTCCTGAAGGTTGTTTTGTGGATGTCTTCATCCTTAATCCTGAATTGGTGGTATCCAGACCTTAAGTCGATCTTTGAGAAGATGGTAGCACCTCCCAATTGGTCGAACATGTCATCAATTCTTGGTAAGGGTAACTTGTTCTTTATGGTTGTCTTATTGAGTTGTCTGCAATCTATGCACAGTCTGAGTGTGCCATATTTCTTTTTCACAAACAATACAAGCACTCCCCACAGAGATACACTGGGTCATATGTAGCCTTTGGCCATCATCTCCTTTAGTTGTATCTTGAGATCAGCCAACTCTAGCATGCTCATTCTATATAGTTGGATTACTGAGACGGGGGGTGAATTAGTAATAGCGTAATTATAATCCTTTTTCTTCAAATGTTATGTCAATGTAGAATTATTATCCAATAATGAGCAATAAGAAATAAGAAATCACACACATACACATTACACCAGTGTTTTACGTGGAAATCCAAATCGAGAGAAAACCACATAATGTTTTTTCTTATATGTCTTGAAGAATTACATTCATTGGAAGCACCACCTTCCTTTTTTTCCCAGCTACAACTGGATGGAGGCTCCAACCCCCTAGTTTCTCAAGCTACAACTCGAGGGAATCTCCAACTCCCCAATTCTATGGCTACAACCAAAAGGAGGCTACAACCCCCTATGTTCTCCGGCTACAACCAAAAGGTGGCTACAACCACCTATCCTTGCCCCGTCCAACTGCCCTGAAGCAGAAGTAGAATGGTGGAACCACTGTCAACCTGTCATTGCGAGATATATTGCTATACAACTGTATCAACCTGTAACACTTCCATGTATCCAATATGTATGACTTCCCTGTAATCAAACCGTACCTGAACTGAACATGTATCTACAAAAATACAACAGATACGTGACCTGTAGTGATGCAACCCATGTATGTACGTGCCCTATCTATTATGCAGCCTGTGTATGCCTTCTGAAACTAGGGTTTCCTTTCACTTGAAAATTTTTGACCCTCTGTAACTTCTTTCACATAGATCTGTAACCTGTCACTGTATCCAGACTATAACTATACCCTATGCATGCATCCTCATACATAATCTCTATTCAAGGCAAGTATGTCTCTCTCTAGTAATGTGCCATATAGGTATGTGTAATCATGAACAAGTATAATATCCCTCACATGATCTTAGTCATCAACGCCTTTCTGATATTCAACTTCTCAATAAATCAATAAATACAAGATCTCAACCATGTACCATAAATAGCCATATGCCAAGAAATACAAGATTTGCCTCAACAAGAAGTATCAATGATAAATATACCAACACTGTATTTCTGTAGATATGACTTATACAGAAGATCCCATGTAGCCACTAGTCTCTCTATGGAGAATCCTCAAATCTCCATTGCCATTCCTCATGCATACATCAAAATCCAACTATTCATAGAAATAAGACATACCTTTTGAACCAATGGATGGATATGATGTATCTGATCTCTCTAGACCTTCTTGGGAGCTTGATCTCAGAATCTAGAACCTATGCACCTTCATCTTCTCAAGTTTCATGGCTTTATCAACATGTACTCACCCTATACACAGTCAACCCATGTACATACTCACCCTATACACAACTAGCCCGCGTATACCTTCAATGTATACACACCCTATACACAGACAACCTGCGTATTCCTCATAAAATAGGGTTTTATGTGAATTCGATAATTTCACCATCAACCCTTCATGCTACCTCAGATGTTCGCCACTTCAAATGTATCTACAAGTATTTACAAGAATATTTACACAAGAAAATAGATATACAATATGTACAAGTGTGTTTTTATGAGTGAGCTTTGTCTCTTATTTATTTATTCATGTAGCCTTACACTTTCCTTATTTTAGGGCTTCTTCATTTAAAATATTTTCTTTTTGCAAAGAACTTTGACTCTTGGGGGTTTCTATAAGACTCATGAGAGTTCTCCAAATTCATATGGTCATAACTCTCTAACCGTGAGGAGTTATGTGACGTTCCACATACCACCAGAAACGTCATGACAAGAACTATCCATCTAGGATATTTTCCCTGACAAATTCATTGTCCTTCAACTCATTATTCCAGAATTAAGCATGGGTTCTCTTACTCCACAAAGCGTCTTCCCGTGAGGGATTTCACCATAAGGGGACCACTTTGGAGTTCATCCATATTTAATTCTTATCAACCATGGTGAGACAATAATGATTCATCTTTACATCAAACAATCCTGGGTCCATTTCCCAAACCTTTGTGTTGTGGGGATTTCTTCAAGGGTTGACATCAATGAAAACCAACCTTAATCAACAGTTCCAGATGTTGGTACCGCTCCTGGTGTAAGTTCTATCGAGAAGTCAATATCCATTCTTAGAGGTAGACCCGATACCTCTTCTGGGAACACATCCTTGTATTCTCTTAATATGGGGTGGTCTCCTAGGTTTGGTTTTTCATTCTCAACATATTCCAGTACCTGTATGGAATATAAGGAACACCCCTTTCTGCAATACTTTTTCATTTGAAGGGTCGATATTTGTCTCACTAAGATAGGCTTATGAATCCCTTGGAGGGTCATTTTTTTCCCTTCTTCATTTACACATTATAAATTTTTATGATAACAATCCAATTTAGTTTTATAAGCAGCCAACCAATCCATACCAATCAACAAGTCATAAGATCCCAGGGGAAGTATGTTAAGGGTCTCTCGGGTGGGCAATCCACCCATGATGAATTGCTAGACTGGTATGACCTCTGCCACCTTTCTTTTGGTCCCAGTGGCTAATCACACCAACCACGGCTTGACATGTCTAATTGGTTGCAATTTACACTTATCAACAGTTTGAGGGCCCACATAACTCAAATTAGAACCTGGGTCAATTAAAATAGAAACTATATGGTTGGCGATCATACCTTCTAGCTCCACTACTAAATCTTGGTGTTCGACTTGATTATTGTCCAAGGCTACATAGATTTGTGGCATGCTCCTAGCCACATCATTGGCAGTGATAGCCTCTTGGATATTGTAGATTCTCTTACTATTTTGTTGTCTATGTGGGAAGTCCCTTAATCGATGATCTTCTCCACAACTCCAACATTTTAAGGGTTCCTTATTTAGGTTATCAGTCTTTTCTAGGACTGTCTTAAAAGGTTTATTTCCACTTTGAGAGGGGAAATTTTGTTGATATACACATCTAGTAGGAAGGCTCCTTCTAGAAGCTTTTCCATAGTTCTTAAATATTGAGGATTTAAGCCCCTTCTTTTGGAATCCTGAACTACTCCTCTTAATCCAGTCATCGTGAGGTCTTCTCTTACTCCCAAATTGTTCATAACAATACCTCACCTTCCGAATAGTTTCTTCTAAGGTCTTTGGTTCGTCGAACTCAATCCTGTCCCGGTAGGTCTGAGGTAACCCACTAACGAACCACTGCATTTTTACCTTTTCATATTTTATGTAGGGTACATACCTCAGTAGTTCCAGGAATTTATTGACAAATTCATCTATGGTGAGCTTCCCCAGCCCGAGTTCATAGAATTCCTTAGTCTTCCCATCCATGTATTTCTTTGACAGATACTGCTTCCTGAAGTATTTCTCAAACTATTTCCATGACAAGTCCTTCTCATGGCCTCCTTTCACATTCCTAAGGTATTCCCACTAAATGGAATCCTTTCCATTCAGGTTAAAGATGGCTATTCGAGCCTTCAAGTTTTCAGAGTAGTCATGGACTCTGAAGTATTTATTTAAACCAAGGAACCAAACTTTAGCCTCTTATCCCTTTCTAATATCTCCATCAAAATAGGGTGGTTTGGCTTTCTTGAATTCTTCAGGATCATGATTTTTGGAATGCTTTTGCTTCTTTCCTTTCCTTTGAGAATGTGAGCTTGCTCTGTTACTAGAAGATCCTTCGGATTTTCCAGCTTCCTTTCCAGAGGACTCTACCGATGAGTGTCCCATGCCTCCAGGTTGGGCCTTCTTCGAGGCACCTCTCCCAGTGTGGTCACTTATGGAGTCATGTTTTCAGATCTCAGGTGGACTTTGACTTCTCTTCTTCTTTCGTTGGTCCACATGACTGATTGTGGATTCATGTTGTAGTTGCTTCTGTATGTCAGACAAGATCTGCAACAAGACTGCGTTAATTTCTTTTTGTTTTTATTTCTCCTTTATAAATCTCTCGTTGTCAGCCTTATAACTCTGTAATTCGGCCCTAATGCTCCTTACAGTTTCAACTAGACCAGGAGGGGTTTTCCTATTGTCAGATTCTTCATCTCTATTGTGGGAGCCATCCCCCACTTCATGAGATGTCACCATCCTTTATTCTTGAATTTTCCCCATGATTTACTGACTGCTCGAGTGTTGAAAAAAACACTTATTGTTAGCTAAAAGTCTATTAGTTCATGTACAATACACAATTCAATTTATTAAATGCACACACATAGTATAAAGTTTCATTCTTTTCTTTAATAAAATTTTAAACCAAACTTTTTAAGAAAGAGGTAAGGTAGAGTGTCACTCTTTTAAAATTAATCCAAATAGAGTTTTTAAGAGACTCGTCCATGAGCCTAATAAGGAAAAGTGTTGTAACCATGCTCTGATACCAATTTGTAACACACCCACGATGGGGTGAAAATTAAAATAAAATTTTTTTACTCCTTACAGGAACAGATCCTTTCCCTCTACGATTCCTAATTTGGGAAGTCCAGGACTCAACCTGACCCTCCAGTCAAGGTTCTCTGATTCTCTTAGTGAAACAATAATTAGAGACCTTGATAGTCTCACCTCTTAATCAAACATAGACCCTTCCAGCTTCTGGTGTTGGTCTTATGATACCCGCAACCTTCTCCTTCATGCTTCAATGAAGTCTCAGAGTTGGTGTTAGCCCATTTTCTCTTGGCCCCTCCTAGGATGTGACCTTGGGCGATGACCTCACACAAATACATGATTGCAGGCATGACCAAAGGCAGTTTGAAACCAAAATACTTTTTGGCAAGCAATTCTCCTCGAGCCTCCACGTGTCCTTTCTCCAAAATCGAGGTTTGGATAGTGACCCATCCTCAAATTTTTAAAGTTTGCGCACCTCCAATCCCCGCAATACTACGGGACCGTTGATCTCTTGATCTTGATGGTAATGTCTGAACTGACGATTCAAATCTACTCTTCCTAAATCAACGGATGTGATCTCCTTTGTGATTCTGTACTTTAGACTTTTAAAATCTCAAACCCTGCTTTCCTCCATACATTAATCTTTCAGAGTTGACGATCTGCAGACACCTGTCCTCCTAAATCAACAAACCTATTTCTACTTCAAGTGTTCGACCCTTTCAACTAGATCAACGGTCCTGTGGCCCTCTTCTCGATCAATGGTCGAGATCTCCTTCGGGTCTCTGGACTTATGAGATCTCAAATCTCAAACTTCACCCTTTTTCCCAATGGATTTTATCCGAAGGCTATAATCCACTGACACATGCCTACTTTATCTGACAATCAAGGATTACTTTGGGTATTTACTCGGAGTCCATAGATTTTTGCCACCTATCCTCTGGATCTAACAAATGATGATTTATTCGGGTCTTTACCCGGAGTTCACAGATTTTTTCCACATCTCCTCTAGATCTGATGACTATGAATTACTTTGGGAATTTACCCGAAGTCCACAGATTTACACCACGTCCCTTATTAATCTGATAGTTATGAATTACTTCGGGACTTTATTCAGAGTCCACAGATTCATGCCACGCCCCTTCATAATCTGACAACTATGAATTACTTTGGGACTTTATCCGAAGTCCACATATTCACTCCACGTCCCTTCTTAATATGACGGATATGAATTACTTAGAGACTTTATCCAGAGTCCACGGACTCACGTCATGTCCCTTATGGATCAAACAATCCAGATTCACTTCAGACGATTTGACGTTGGAGATTTACTTCGGTCGATCTGACGATTGAGATCTAATTTAGACAATTTGATGATGGAGATTTTCTTCGGCTCTCTGGCTCTTCGCACTTTGGGAGTCTCAAATATCAACTAAAAACTCTTGAATAGATTTTCCGAAGCTGCTAATATACTGACACGTATCTCCTGGCGTTGAACGGTCAGGATCACACTTCAAGTGATCCGACGACTGATATTTACTTTGGCTCTTCGGCTCTTTGGACTTTGGGAGTCTCAGATCTCAACTAAAAACTCTCGCACAGATTTCCCCGTAGTCCACAATCTCTCACCACGTGTCCCTCTGGATCTGGAGGTCTAGATTCACCTCCTCATGATGGATGACCTCAAATTACTTCGGGACTTCAGAACTTTGGTAAGTTCCCTTCTCATGTGTGTGCCAAGTGCTAAGGTTCATGCACCTTTCTTAGATCAGATGACTGTCGATCCTTGGTGTTTTGATCCAATGACTACTATCACTCCTCCTTCTGATACTTTGACTTACTTTGACTTAGAATATTTTCTAAGTTCTCAAAGGATTCAAACTTTTCTCCTCCTACGGGCCCGTCTCCTGGATTTCGTCTGCACTCCTGAAAATGCTATCTCTTCTGAGCTTGATATCCTTGAATATTTTGACATCCCCCACACTCCTTTCATTTCAGGGATCATGTCAAACTCATATCAAAGGTCAACGATGATCGGTGGTTCACAAAATTGCGGGGCCCCAACATGCATACTCTTTACCAGATAGTTCAACCTATGCAATCTGGAAAGTTCTCACTCGATTATAGTCTAACCGGGATTGTTGATATTCCATCCCATCGAGATCAATGACAAGGGTGAATTGCGAGCTGCGAACTAGCGCATCCACTATTTTCACCTTTGTGCTCCATAGTGTTTCCCCACCCTTGATCTTTGTTCATAGATCGACGATTCATAACAATTGCGGGATTCAAATTGACTATTGTGCAATTTGACATATCAGAGACTTGAGCTCCAAGGATCCTAGACCCAGGTCATGTGGACCTTCATATAAATCCTGGGCTATAATACCCTCTCTTAGTCAGGTTTTTGGTTAAGGGAATAGGTGTCATAATTCCTTAGCCAATATAGTTGTATTTACATATTGGGGGAAACACGGTGTTACAGTAGTGTCCAATTCGAGGAAAGTGTCTCACATGTACCTCAATAGTCGCATGCAGACACCTTCACTCTTCCACCTGTCCCAGATGATGAGCATGCACATGCCGACTCTTCTTCAGATGAGAGTTCTGATTCAGAGGACTCGGATAATTCAGATTTAGAGTAAGTACAGTCAGATGTAGAGTCAGAGAATCTAGATGCAGTTGTAGAGCCAGAGAAGAGGCCCAAGTGGGTGCAGACTACTCTTCAGGATGCAGGGTATCTTGTTGGTGATCCAGCCGATACTAGAAGGATTCGATACCTCCTAAACCAGTTCCCCTACCTCAGCAGGGTCTAATGGCCTTCCGGTCAATGGATCTTCAATATTCCCAAGTTGAAGCAGCTCTTCGGTTCCCTGCAGGAACCTTCACAAAACAAATCCGCAGGTCCTTTTGTGGAACCTCACCCATGCAAACAAGAACCAAGCGTAAAGTTACCCTACACGTGACCATGGGCTTGTGACCACACACCTAACCAAAATGTGCTTCATGACTTTGTGCCTCGCGTCCTCAGAAGTGAGCTCACCTCCTTTCTTCCAAAACCCGAACCTCGAACTCTACAAGCGCCAGATCAACAGTCCACGAATCTCTGTGATCTAATGGTCCTGATCTCCTTTTCTCTGAATCCAGACTTCACATCTCGGGACTTTAGAAGACACACCCTTCTCTTCTCCCGACTCTCGAAACCTCCTCTCCAATAAAAGGAACCAATGGTCCGATCTCTCTCAGATTGACGGATCAATTATCTCTCCTGAGCTTCGGAGTTTTGAATGACTCTCGATCCTTATCCTCCTTGCTACTCCACTGGATCCAACGGTGCATGGCTGTTATCACCACTCCTCTCCAGGGATATCTACCATTCTTCAAGGTTCTCAATGTGCCCTTGTCAAATAACTTGGCGTCAACCCTCCTGAGCTTGATTCCACAAGGTGGTTTCAACCCTCGTCCTTCCTTCAAACTCTCCAAGTCTCTATCCCTCCTGAGCTGATTCTTGTTGCAAATTCATGGATTCTAAGGGATCTTATGTGCACTCCTTGCGGGATTCACGATAATCTCTGATTATCTGACCACTCCAACTCTGTGCACTCCCTATGACATAAGTTCTTCAACCACTCACTTGGGTTAGATAAGTCTAAGACTCTCCTTAGCCTGGGCACACCTTGCACGGATATGTGCTATACTTTCACTTCTATTAGTATAAGTTAACGCTATCTCTCTTGAGATTTCAAAGGTAAACTCAGAATATGTCAACTCACTCCTTGCAGAATTTCACTACACTCCTTGCAAGAATTCTCAGGAAGTGAAACAATTGAAACTTATACTCTCCTCACAGACTTCATACATTCAACATGAAATCACATACATATGGCATTGAAACAAATGCATAACAGAGACTGTAAAACAAACTGTAAATATACCATTCAATAGATGCATACAGGAACCATAATACACCATGAAATTGGATCAAATCATTCTTATATTAATTCAAGTGCTTCTATACATGGTCTTCAACAACAACAACTCTCTTCTCATACAATTCTCTCTTCTCTACTGCTACTCTCTTTCTCTCTAGCATTACAATGAGAATAATTAGACATCCAATCTACCTACGAGGGATTTTTTCTTGATTTTTCCATCCTACAATTCTAAGCTATCTTATCAAATTAAAGACTAACAACTACTTATCATTTATTACAATAAATTTCTACAACCAATAGATGTGAGAAATTCCCTAGATCTGTATTACAATTCCCCAAAACATTAAAGAAAATATATCTTTCTAGATATTACATGAATGTGCAACCCTTTGAAATTCAAAATCCTTTCGAAATGTGTGTTGGTGTATATCCAACTATCCTCCACTCGCTCTTTGTTGGTGATGCTCTTGCATCATACTCCACTGGCTGAAAAAATTCATGGACTCTTGTCCATGAGATCCTACACCAACTGTCCATGTTTCTGAATATCTGCTTCACTTTCCCAACTAACATCCTCAATCGGGTGTCCTTTCCACTTTTCCAAGTATTCAAAATATGTCTTCCTTTGGGTTTTCTTACTAACTCTTTGATCAATGATCTTTTCCATCTGTGGATTTTCAGCTACATGCATATGTTTGACCCAATGAATTTCCTTGTGACTCTCTAATCTTCCTGCTTCATTTTCTCTATAAGGATACAGATTTGCTATGTTGAATAGGGGTGATATGCCCACATCATCTGACAATTCTATCTCATAAGCATTTTCCTCAAACTTCCTTAAAATTTTACACGGTCCTATCTTCTTCATCTTCATCTTGTTATATGTTCCCCTTGGGAACCTTTCTTTTCTGAGGTGTGCTAAGACTAAATCTCCCACTTCAAATTGAATCTCTCTCCTGTGTTGATCTAGTCTTCTCTTGTATTCTTGGTTAGAGTTCTGTAACTGCTCCTTGATTTTGCTGTGGAGCTCCTGCATCTCTGCTGCAAAATCTTTCTCTCCAACACTCCTAAACTCATTTTTCTTTAAGTATTTCAACTCATATACTCCCCTTGGCTGCATTCCATACAGTATTTGGAATGGGCTCTTTCATGTACTCTTATGAGGTGAATCATTATATGAAAATTCCGCTTGCGGTATAATTTGATCCCATTGAATATGATGTTCAACGACCAAAATCCTCAATAAATTTCCCAAACTTCGATTTACTACCTCAGTTTGTCCATCTGTCTGAGGGTGCTACGCTAAGCTAAAGGATAAATTCATCCCCAACTTCTTCCATAGTGTCCTCCAGAAATGACCAACAAATTTGGTATCTCTGTCTGAAACAATACTCTTGG
The DNA here is from genome assembly GCA_009831015.1 of Picea engelmannii. Taxonomy (NCBI): domain Eukaryota; kingdom Viridiplantae; phylum Streptophyta; class Pinopsida; order Pinales; family Pinaceae; genus Picea; species Picea engelmannii. The sequence continues at coordinate 15,884 of ML781758.1, read as the reverse complement.
GTAACCCATGAAGTCGAACAATTTCTTTGAAAAACAGATTTGCAATGTGTGTTGCATCACTGGTTTTCTGACATGGAATTGAATGTGCCATTTTGGAAAATCTATATACTACCACAAATATGGAATCACATCCTCTCTATTTTCTCGACAGTCCCAACACAAAATACATGCTTACAACATCACATGGCCTCTCTGGTATTGGAAATGGTTGATACAACCCAGTGTTATGTCTTTTCCCCATTTCATGCTAGCAGATTCTACATAGGTTCACAAATTTCCTAACATCCATCCTCATTCCTGGCTAATAATACAAACTATTCAGTTGCACAAATTTTTTATCATGGCCAAAATGTCCAGCCAATCCTCCACTATGATTTTCCTTCAAAAGGTTTTCTCTCATGGAACTCTTCGGGATACACAATTGATTTCCTCTGAATAACAGTCCATCCTTAATCAAGTATTCAGTCCATTGGCTTCTATCTCTCAGAACAAGATTCTCACATGCTTCATAATCATCTTTAAAATCTAAATCATCCCTGTACATTTCGTTAAGGTTGTCAAAACCTAGTGTCTTCACTCGAAACTTATGTAGAATCAAACATCTCCTGCTCAATGCATCAATGTTAAGAACCGAATATCAATATAGCATAGAAAAACCTCAGAAAAAGTACTCAACGCCTTGAAAAAGAGATAATTTCAGATAATAAGCCTCTTCGAGGGGGCAACCTCCTTTTACCCCACTTAAATGTTCAAGTCCAAGATGATTCAAAATGAAAATGTCTCGGTATATATAGGAGACTAGGAGGTTTAATGGCCTAAAGCCAACATAAATAAAATAACATTACTAATCTAAATTACAACTAATGGCATAAAGCCGACATAAATAAAATAAAATTACTAATCTAGTATGCCCCAATTAAGTGGTAATGAGCCAATATTAGGGCTTAACATGCCCCTTCCCTTGAGACAAGTTTTGTCCGCAATGCTTGAGTAACTTTGGATGCTTCTGTATAAAAGATTCATCTTCCCAAGTGGAATCTTCAGCTGGTAGTTTCCTCCATTTAATGAGATACTCTGAAATGGATCTATTCCTCAGTTGGCGAATTCTTCTGTCAGTGATGGCTTCAGGCTCCAATATCATTTTTGCTTCCTCGTCAAGTTCTGGCAATATAGTTTGAACTGGGATCTTGTCGCCTATAACTTTCTTTAAGCATGAAACATGGAAAACTGGGTGTACTCGTGAAGATGCAGGCAGCTCCAATTTGTATGCCATAGTACCAATCTTTTGC
>ML781757.1:1032762-1056502 GCA_009831015.1 Picea engelmannii | reverse complement strand
TGATCTGAAGTCGAAGGCATGGTCTGCTTTGTTTTCGACTGTGAATCTCCCGATTAAATCTTACTCCACAACGATGCCCACAGTGCCCTTACAACAAACAATCTGTTCTGATCCCACTGATGCCTATAGGAATTCCGGCGTAGAAATGCGGCCGTGAACAGTACTAACATTTGAAACGAAAAAAATCAAAATCTCTCGTCGGCAAGCCGAATTCATTCATTCATGAGACGATCCGGTGAGGTGAAGGATGGAGAAATCGCTTAAAACAAGCTGCGGTGTTATGACGGTGGAGTTGACTCAAATCCCTAGCGTGTAATTCGGTTTCCGTGACGACTGAGATTGAAGATAATTTCGAGATTTCTTGCACAGATATTTCGGTGGACTCACCTTGAGCCCATTTTTTAATACCACATAAATTGGACACACAAGACCATCCCAGATCTTGCGCGTTCAAACACGAATCCTCATCTGTAAAAAATCCAAAAATATTACTTCTGCGGAAGATTATGCGGGCAATCCAATCCGTATATGACAGAAAGTATTACTTCTGATATCACATGAACTGCATATATTATATACGATTGAATCGCTTACAAATCAATACCAAATTTTCCACAGATGTGAGTGCTATTTTCATACAGTTTCGTCAGCCTATCTTTTAAATCCCCACGTAATCACCGACCACGAACCTAACACAAGCTTGACCCGTAAATTATTTGTTTTTCCTTTTGATGTTTCGCATTCAAAATTCCAGAAAAATCTTTTCAAAGTCTTGTGCTCCGCCCTCGTACCCGTGGAGTAGGTGAAAGACTCCTTGATCTCCACATATTTGCTTGATTTTCTTTTTTATCTCGAACGTGGAGTAGGTGAAAGACTCCTTGATCTCCACAGATTTGTTTGATTTTCCTTTTTATCTCGAAAGATACTGTTGATTAGTAAAGATTTGCCAAATTTCTTATGCTCAAGTGACATCATATAATCATATTTAATAGTAGGCAGCTGCTGCTACATAAAGTAGTTGAATACATGGAAACGATAGTGGCGTAATGAAATAGAGCAATTTTTTTTGGACCATTTCTTTTAAAAATTAATCGGAATTTAGAAAAATGGTTTGAATGGCAGATTTCAGGTTTAGCATACATATTAGTCAGAAATTTAGAAGGTTTGAATGGCAGATTTAGTCAGAAATTTAGAAGGTTTGAATGACAGATTTCAGGTTTTGCATACATATTATGGGTATCTTATGGATTTTTGAGGGCATTGAATTGATTTATGTATTATTTGAACAATGTAAAATTGTGATTTTGCCAATAATTGTGTTGTTTATTTTGACTATAGTCACTAGTAAAAATAAAAAAAAGTAAAACATTTAAACTACACAATAAGATCCATGGTTTTACAAGAGACTTAGTCCTTCTTGTTGGGCACCCGAAGCAAAACATATCATAAAACCAACATATAAACCACAACATAAACAAGCAAGATCAAACACATATCATAAAACCATAGCATAAACAAGCAAGATCAAACAAGCATTAAACCAAGCACAACAATCCCACAATTTGACAAGTGATTTATGTGGAAACCCAATGAGGGGAAAAACAACTCGCAATGATAGGCGGCAATAGTGAATCTCACGCATACAATCATCCTCTCCTCTCATACACACAACACCTAAATATTGAGTCTTTCTCTCACACACTCACCTCTCCTCGCATACACACAACACCTAAATATTGAGTCTTGCTCTCACACATTCATTACACATTGCACTCACACCTCTATGAGTATGCTAGTATATATAACATCTATCACTCAGTTACACAGACTGATCATGAATAGATCACATAGTTACATGCATAGTTCATAAATAGATTTCATGCATGCACATTAACAAGATCACATAGTTACACGAACAATTCATAAATAGATTTCATGCATGTGCATTAACATAGTTGCATGCATGTGCATGTGACCACATGAGGAAATTCCTTGTCATATTTCAAACAATCTCCACCTTGACAACAATTTACCTGATATATCATGCCCTTAATTAATTCATCACCTTTTATGGAAGCCAAGAGAATCCAAACATCATCACAACTCTACAACTTATCTGAAAATACCGTTACGTGAACATGCGTGCACGATTCACTTCAGCATGGACCATTATGTCTCCATAAATAACCTGTCTAATAGACCGATGCACTTGTCCAAATCTCATGAATCATAACCACAAACCAAATCACTGCAACCAATGTAGGTGATACTTGTGCTTCTGTGTTTGAAGCACCCATTTCCATGCTCTTGACCTGGTTTTTCCATGTGTATACTGACAACACCAACTGCATGTGAAATGATTAAACTTCCTACTAGCATATAATACTTGAGACATATAACCATTTTCTTCTTCACTAATTAGGACATAAATTTGAAGAGAACTTACAATGTAAATCCAAAGGGATTTTATCGGTTTCACAGTATTCATAATGAATTTCCTGAGAATCTTCACCACATACTTCTGTTGTGATAACCACGCTTACCATATTTCATGTATTTGTGTCTTTCCATGTCCAAGATTTGTTTTGTTGCTCCTAGATCCTTTATAACAAACATCCTAACCAACTAAGCCAACCTGTTGACCTCAACCATGCTTGTGCTTGCAACAAGCATAACATATAACACCAAGATAATGAATATACCATAAACACAATGGTTATACTCACTTCTTGTAAAATTTGGCTCGCCATGAAGGAATCAAACATCTTGTACCATTTGACTAACATGCTTCATGCCATACAATGATTTTTGAGTTTGCAAACAAATCTTTTGTTGTGATTCTGAGCTAACCATTCTGGTTGTTCCATATACATCCCCTTATTCAAAAAACTCAATGTAAAACAATTTTAACATCGAGTTGTACTATCACAACTAGTGCTAACACAACATGAATAGAAACAAGCTTTTAAAAACTGTTGAGAAACTTTCATGGAAATCAATACCTTCCAAATATCTTTATGCTACCAGTCATGCTTTGAACCTTTCATATTTTACTATGTTTGATTTTATAAAATGAGATACATCAAACATTGCATCTCTGTCCATGATGATTTTTTGGGTAGTAGGATCCCGCAATATGCACCCCTTAACATCATCACCATATCAAATATCTGCATGTTTGATCTCGGTCTTGTTGAAACCAGGTCTTAAAGTTTTTATCTCTAAGACTAAAACTTTTCGTTTCTCAGATTCAGATTTTCATAAGGTATAATCCTCGCTATCAATCCCAAAATCCCGGTACCGAAATCCCGAAATGGCTTTATTTTTTAATAATAAAAGGAATAAAACTCAAGTGTTTTTAAAGTCTCGACGCATTTTCTGTAAAGTACTTTTTATCACGATAAATTAAAACCCTAAAGGAATTAATTAACAATCTTTTAACCTTTCGGGATTCGGGTTCACTCAGAAAAACAAATTTTCAATACATTTCGAATCACAAAATCCTGATCCCCGATTTCCCAAAAAAAATGGAAGTTAGTTATTGATCCTGATTAATTAAATTACTAATACCAAAGTTAAGGCCTAAAATAATCTCATCACGATTTTGGGATTCGGGGTTTAGTGGTGACATACCTTGTGTAAGCAAGATCCCCGAAACCCCGAAACGCAAAGTACCAACTCAATACCAAAGCTAAGGCCTGAACTAATCTCATCGCAATTTCAGGATTCAGGGTTTAGTGGTGACATACCTCGTGTAAGCAAGATCCCCGAAACCCCAAAACATGAAATCTCGACTCAAAATCAATGTTTAAAATGAACTAACATCGTTTTTAAAACACAATTAATGGTAATTAAACTTCTTAGGTATTTTCATTTTTCGGGTTCCGTTGAATGAGATCTTTCGAATTTTGAATTTAGAATCGCCGAAATATGGCCATATTAATAACTGATAGTTGGTGATTTCTGTGACGCAAATGCGTATCTCAGAAATATTCTCTGCATTAAAGGTATTAAATTCTTGGCAGCTGCGTCAGTACTTTCACCATAAAATGAGTTAACGGAAAATTAAAGGTCTGTGTTTTGAACAGTATTCTTGTTCTTTCTATCAGGAGCAAGTCGCATCTAGTCAAGCTTATACACCTCTCTTCTGTGACAGGTTTTCATTCGAATATGAAAGTTATGGCACCAAAGAAGGGACCCAAGAAGAGTGAAGATACAACTGAGATTTTCATCCTAGAGGGATATGTCATGTCCGACACCACGCCACATGCTATCGACTCGATCAAATCCTGGAGACAAATCTATGAAAGTCTGGACTACGAGATCAAAAATCCCCCTAATGATTCCGAGAATCACCTTCGGGACATAGCAGAATAAGAACATCACAAGATTGCAACACCCCCACGGCTCATGGCGTACTGTAAGGTACCTAGAGAGGTAGTGGGGGGGGGTAGAGGGACCATAGTGATAATAGTGGAGGTCATTCAATGTAAGGTGGACTAGGTCCACTATATTATTAAATAAGGCACACTATGGTAGTTAGATATAATAAATGGGTAATTAGATATAATAAATGTAAGAGGACTTCTTAGAAGGTTCTACTTCTAGAAGATTCATTCTCTAGAATGTTCTTAGGTGATGGTATCACTATATAAAGGGGTTCAAGCAATGTAATGGGATATGAAGAGAAATATTGTATTTCGAGCAGTAGCTCAATAGGAGGATGCCCCCTTGAAGAGGAAAGTGAATAGGAGAGGATCCCCTCCATAATAGGATCCATTGTATGGTGTTTCCCTACCTCAAGGGTTTGATGGTAATAAATGAGATTTTTCATATTGTTCTTGTATATCTATTATGGTGCTTTTGTATTCACTCTTTGGTTCTTAACACGTACAACGACATGATCAATTGGGATTTAGAGAAGATTGATATTCCAACGAGAAGCATTTTAAATGATCAAGCGGTCATTATCGACTCATTCAGACCTGAACATATCTAGGTAATGTACAAACTCTCACCCAATCCTAAATACATTTACAATGATGAATTTATAGTTGAATTTTAGAGAAAGGAATGTACTGAGGCAGACCAAACTTACCTCGATTTAATCAAAGGTTGGTAGAGATGTCCATCAAAATTTAGGGCCGATACCCACAGAATTTATGCCACAAATTCTTTGAATGAGTACATTGTTTATGTAGCCATGATGCTATGCAGACTCTTCGGCAAAAAGAGTCCCTGCCATTTCCCCATATAATGGGTGCCCTTTTTAGAGGAAGCATCAGAAGGATATAATTTCAACTGGAGCACGATTTTATCCAATAACATAGCCAAATATCCTGAGTTCAACCAGTGGCCTTTTACATGTTGGAATACATAATGGACGCAATTTTTTTTATGAATCCATTCCCCCTGATGAATTGGAGTTGGAACATAACCTGCCTCGAACCCACTCACGAGTATCACTCTAAGTTGTGGGAAGAAAACGCAAAAAAATTGTTTTACGAAATTTGTCATTTCGTGGTAATACCAATGCATAAAATGTTTTTCGGCAGTGACCCTCACATTTATGAAACAGTTTCAAAAAACCTCAAGGAAATAGCCAATTGGTTCATTGAAGAAAGATTATCCTACATTAGTGTTTATGGGTACTCAATCCCCCCTCATGCGCTTCCAAAATTCCTCCCAGACAGATTGGTGTGTAGGGAGGTAGCACACCAAATAGTGAAAGGCAGTATTGTAATAGAGTTAAAGGTGGCTCAAAAGAAGTCTTGGCCAATCTTCCCTATGCACATTGGGAAATTTTCATTACAAAATTTGGGCCATTCTAAGGTGGAAACAGAAGCACTTGAAGAAGTCAAATTGTTAAATATTGAGTACAAAAGGCATGATCCTTATCAACTAGTGAACAAACACTTGATACACTACAATATGAAAGAATTTGAACATGAGGAGTCCCCTTGGGAAGACATGTTCAAAGGGAATAAGACTTATGAAGAGGTGTTAGAATGAGTACAGACACTGTCGTCCAACCTGCAAGCTAGCTTTCATACCTTTCAGAAGCGTAGACATAGTGGTCTGCCCAAAGTACTGCAAGGAGAAGCAATCACCCTCCCCGAGGAGTAATAAAATGTTCCCCCAAGCTTCGAAGAGGAAGAACAGAAGAAGGGAAACCCTGAAAAAAGTCCCACAGGATATGGAATGGCCCCCAAAAAACAAAGAGGCCTTACAAACAAAAAAATCAGAGACATAAGCAGAGAGGAGGCCCGGGAGACCTCTCGAGTCCAGAAAGCTTACTCCCCCTTCATCACCTGGTGTTGATGTCAAAACTCCTAAGGCGATAGGAGGGAAAGGATCTACAGAGCTAGGAAGTCCCATATCTTCCTTAACCCCCTTATAGTCCACTTTTGGATTCCCACGAACAAGAGCCCTATTTGTTGATGACCTCACCTCTATCTCCATAGATGAGATTCCTCCTTCTGATTATTTTTTCAGTAGAAAAAGGAAGGTCGTCCTGAAACAAGAGATGTATATGAAGGAGGGGAGTATGGTAAAAAACATAAAGTCTTGATAGATGAACATAATTTGGAGGAGGAGGATTTCACTACAGAGATAGCAACTTCCATGGGAGCCATGGCAACAACAAAATTTTTACCGTGGGAAACATGAGAACGAGGATAAAGAAGAGTAATAACATGATAGCTCAATTACAAGATCAGTTAAAGAATGTTGAGAAGAACATCAGAGAAGAGGTGAGTAAAAGCTTGGAATGGACCAAGGATGTCGAAAGACTAGAAATTCAATTACTCAAATCAAGCCTAGATGAAATGAACCAGAAGATACAAGCAAGCCAGGTGCAGGTCGCTCAACAAAAGGAGCATGCAGAACAATTACAGGCTAGGTTAAATTTGATGGAAGGTCAGGTTATAGATTTAAAGGATTTCCACAACCTCTCTCTATAAATGCATACAAAGATAGAAGTCGAGCAGGAGGGACTGATCTTCAAAATAGGGATCGTCTAGAATTACCTTCAAGAGGTAAGCGAATCTCTTGATAATATTATTCTACTAGAAAAGGAAGCTAAAGAAGCAAGGAATACTTTCCAGAAAGTAGTTTCATGTTCATGGAATAAAAAAGCGACACAAAATATAAATCTCTCTGTCACAGAACAAATAAAAGGAGACATCATGCTCAAGGTATGGGAAACAAATATGTCTGAGAGAAAAAAAATAGTCAAAGAAATCAAAGATGATTGTGAAGGAATCCTTGATTCTTTGGATAAGCAAGCATTAGGGATTGAAAAAGATGACTGCTCCGAGTCACTGGGGCAGATAAACATTGAAAAGCAATAGTTGGATTGCAAAGAAGTTTTGAAGAAGATTCAGACTAAAATTTTACAATCAAGAGAAATCGATGTCAACCTAATAAACAGATGGTTGGTACAACCCAGTGTAAAATTAGAGGCGATCAAGTTTTTTGACCAAAGTTTTGAAGACAAGGTACAAAGAAAGTTCCATCTGTTTGAGACTAAAGATCTTCCAACACCTCCTAGAAACATTGTCCATTTTTTGGAGAAATGTATTGAATGTGTAGCATCAAAGGAGGGAGAGACTTCGACTAAGCAATGAAGATCGTTTGGAAACTCATATTGTTGAAATGATAGATAAACAAAAGTTAATCGTGCAGCGATTAAGGTTGTAGTTTTGTAACTACTTTTCTCCTAGGAAGTAGGAGATTGTTAACCATCAAGTATAGATGACCTTGTATAAATACAGGGAATGAAGACTAAAACATGGCTTTTTGATCTCTCAGAAAAAGACTGTTGACGAAGTAATTTTGAAGAAACTCTAAATTAATAGAAATGCAGATTGAAGATTCCAGATCTTGTCACCTCTGAGTTATGTGTTTCCCTGTCATCTCATATTTCTTACACATGTTTAATTGATGAATGCTTGACCACAGTTTAGTACAGCCTCTACTGTGAAAATTATTATTTTTGTTATTTCAAATCATTTACAGTTTTTCCTCTGTATCCATTATCAACAGATACAAGACCTGTAGATACTTAGATTTCAACATCATATGCTTCATTAATATTTTTATCATTTCCTAGTCTTCTGTTTCAATGTGAGATTCCTCTGAAATTGATGCCTCATTTTGCTAATAGATTTATATTTTTCTCCATATCATGCATATTTCCTTTCTTTAAAATTTAACTCAGATACAAGAAAAGGCCTACAATTTGATCGGACTATTTATTTATGTTTTAACATCATTCTCGTTACTTTGTGGAATAGAGATAATCAGCCTAAAAAGAAAGCATATAATCTTATCATCCATTACTTTCCATCTTCATTACAGTACCAAATGCAAGGCAGCCTAACAACGAGCCTGGTATCTTGGATCAAACCAGCATTGCTCTAAATTTATTTAACACTATTTTACAAACAACAAATAACCGGGTTGACTTAGAACGTTCATGGGAAGCAACTGAGAGAGATATAAGTATCCAGGAAAACTGAGAGTTTCAACAGAGACAGTTGAGAAACTAACAATAGCCTTTACCTTTTTATCAGTCTTTATTATATTCTTATCTCCCTCTATGTTTTCAGATGCCTTGATGGTATACTTTAGATCCTTAAAGTATAAACGCAAGAACAACATCTTTTTGGCTCCGTTGCTAGTGATGAAGAAATGAATCTTTTCTTTTGGAAGAATGACATTAACACTTTCTTTTTTTGATAGTGAACAAAGATCGAAAAACCTTCTATGGCTACTTTTATCTTTCACTTGGTGATTCCACGATAAGTAAATTGGATTTTAGCCGAAGGAACACCAGAAAGAACCCGGACGACAAGTAGACCTCGCCAGTTTCTGATCCGGAAAAGATTTTAAAATCACAAAAGTCCCTTAGGAAAATCATTTCACCCATACATACTATTTGTCAACCTGATTCTACACAGTCAAATGTTAAGAAAATGCTTGAGAGATCCCTCTCTCTTCCCCTTTCAACCAATACCTTCTCTTTTCCGAAAGTATATACCCCTACTACCTAGTACTCTGACAAATACCCTGAATATCCTGATTCAATTCTCCATTGATTCTCCGATATATTCATCTTATGAGTCTAGAGAAACAAGATATTTTCTTCTGGGACGTTCTTTCTCTAATTCCCTATGCCTTGATAATCAGTTCCCCACAACCTTTCTGTCACATTCAAGCACAACTCAAAATCTACTAAACTTTTGTGAGCCTTCTCCTCATACACTCCTATTTTCACCCTCAAATCCATCAATGGCTACACACGGAGGCGCGAGAGCTGGAGGCGGTGTCGTAGGTAGTGAAGGAGGAGGAGAAGTAGGCGGCCATGCACCACTCCCTAGAATATTTTATAAGGTGGATTCCATATATTCCCCCCTTGTCCTCCCTGTCCCCCTACACGACCTTCCCGAAAATTACATGAAAAGTATTCCCAAATTCACAGGGGAAGGAGATTTAACCACACATGAACACATCAATTTCTTTGACCAATTTTCTGACATCCTTGGAATCGAGCATGAATATGTCTATTCTAGACTCCTCGTTCAGACTTTTGAAGGATAGGTGAGGACTTGGTTCCGAGCTTTGGCAGCGGGATCTGTAAGGTCTTACGAAGAACTTGAAAACTCTTTTATCAAACAATGGGGAGAAAGGAGAGACCACCTCTATTACCTAACTGAATTTGGGGCTCTCAAGAAGAAAAGATTAGAATCAGTTCTTGAGTTCACTCAAAGATTTAACAAGTTGTATAATAAAATCTCGGTCGAGGTCAAGCCTTCTCAACCCGCAACGAAAGTAACTTTTGCTGGAGCCTTTGACCCCAATTTTTCTCTATTATTAAGAGAAAGGAGATTAGCAGATCTCACCAAGATGCAATATGATGCCCTAGAAATTGACTCAAACATGATGGCATCAGGAAAAATAAAAGCCAAAGTAGAAACCGCGAACAAAGATAATAGAAAAATCAAAGAATAAGGCGGATCCTCTAGACCAGGGAAATCCTCAGGAGTTAAAATAGATGAGATGGCTAGGGTAATTAGAGAGATGTCAAATAAGATCTCGAAAATGGAACTTGATAAACCAAAAAAATATCATTTTCCTAGGAAAGATTTGAAAAGGAATCCTAATCCTCAAGTCCCACAAAGACAGATTAAGAATGAGGATCAAAAAATACCATCCCCCTTCAAGAGTGAAAACTTCATTGGAGAGGAAGACTTAGAAGATTTTGAAGAGTTAGATGAGGATATAAATAATCTTGGTGACAATAGTAAATCACCCTATTTATCGAGACAAGATTATGAAAAATCTTTAAATGAAGAAAATAGATCGGAAGACGATGTAAGCAACAATACTTCTAAAGATTTGATCTATCAGGGTATTGCAGATGATATAATGGTCGAACTGCACTAGAAATATAATTTAAGACCTAGAAACATGAGCCTTCCAACTGCCCCAACGAAAAAGATCCTGCCGAGGGGCGAAACTGATGAAGCAGCTCCAAAGGCTGTTGAGAAGAAGACTATAAAAAACAACACCGCTAACACGCAACCTGTCAAGCCAAAGTCAGTAGGAACACTCGCCGTGAAAACACAGGTCCCTGTGAGTGAAACCAAATCTACACCACAAAAGAAGGCTAAAAAGAAAGGAACGGAGGCCCAAAATACAAAGAGTGACAAGGCCTTGGGAAATTTTAGTCTGGAAAATGAAATAAACAAAATCAAAATTCCTATACCTCTTGTCTAATTGGCAAAAAACCCCATGTATAGAAAAAAAATTGACAAGATGATTAGTTTTTCAGAAGACGAAAGTCAAGCCAATGTCATTAAATTAGAAGATGACAAGCCGAACATAGTTTTTGGTCCACATTTTGAAGGCGCCAAAGACACTGTTGCCCCATTCTATATCACGTTAACCTTGTTCGACCAACTACTCCATAAATGTATGCTCGATTCTGGAGCATCCCACAATGTAATGTCTAAATCCATTATGGATAAATTGGGTCTCAAAATCACTAGGTCTTATGGAGATTTATATTCATTCGATTCAAGAAAAGTTAAATGTATAGGCATGCTTTTGGTGGTAAATCTGGCACAAATACCTGTGAAAATCATTCTCATGGACGTAGTGGTCGCCAATATCCCTTCGAAATATGGTATGATGTTATCCAGATCCTGGGGCACCAATATTGGAGGATCTCTCCAGCTTGACATGACATATGCTATGATTCCAGTTTTTGGAGGATAGTTCATGCGCCTATACAAAGAAACCATGTTGGCATTCACGGTAAGTAATCTGCGCAACCCGAATAACCACCCTGTATATATTGCAAATCAAGATTTAGGTAATTTTATTTTATCCATTGATGATGATATTGATATAGGTATAGATGAAAGTTGTACAGAAAAAAAAAATAGAAAAAGAAAAAATTAAAAAAAATGTATATAGCATTGGTGTGTGGAAGATGTTTTTTGACGACGTTTCATCCTACTTTGGAGTTGGAGTTGGGGCACTCCTTGTGGACCCTGATAATCAATTCGTAATCCCCTTTTCCTATATACTAAAGTGGAATTTGGACCACATTAATAATGTATGCGAGTATGAAGCCTTAGTGTTAGGGTTAGAAGCCGTTAGGAGAATGAAAATAAAAAACCTCGAAGTCTTTGGTGATGCCGAGCTAATTGTAAAACAGTTAAACTAACATTACCAGGCCAAACATCCTAAGTTGAGGTCTTACAGGAATTGCGTCTGGGATTTGATCGAAAATTTCTTCTCCTCTGTCAAAGTTCACTACATTCCAAGAACTGAAAACCAATAGGCTGATGCATTAGCCAAAGCAGCCTCAACATTCACACCTCCCGTCACTTTCAAACTAAAGTACCATATAAAAATGAGACATCGACCTTCCATACCCAATAACATACATCATTGGAAAGTTTTTGTGGACGATGAACAAGTGCACAAATTTTTAGAATCAATAGACGAGTTTGCCGAAACACATGTCGACCAAGAAAACCAAAATGATCATGTTTGGATCATGCAGGAAGGGGAGGACCCCAAAGAATTCCACAATAAAATCGCCAATCATCGAATGCTTGTTCTAAAAAATAACTAGATCCCCAAGGGTCTGATTCCCTTGGAAAGGTTATTTAATCAAGATGATATCCCTTTAAGATCCACTTTACAACCTCAACTTAAAGAGGTTGAGGACTGTGACATAGGTACCAAATAAAACCCTTGGTTGGTGAAACTATCTAAATGCATGTCCCTAGGAACCAAAAGTAAATACGATGAGTTACTTAGAAAATATAAATACGTTTTCTCTTGGTCTTATGACGAACTGAGAACTTATGATACTTCTATAATCGAACATAAAATTGCTTTGAAACCTGGTGTCAAGCCTTTTATATAGAAACTCAGAAAGATAATCCCTATGCTGCTACCAGTAATAGAAAAAGAAATCAAAAAACTCTTGGATGCCAAAATCATCATCCCACTAAGATATTTTGAGTGGGTGGCTAATTTAGTCCCAGTAAGAAATAAAAACGGCGAAATCAGACTGTGTGTTGATTTTAGAAACCATAACCGATTGTCACTCAAAGACAATTACCCATTGCCTAATATGGACCACGTTTTAGAGAAAGTAGTTGGAGCTAACAGAATGTCGATGATTGCTGGTTTTTCAGGTTACAATCAGATCGCAGTACACGGAGATGATAAGGAAAAAATGGCTTTCACTACTCCTTGGGGTACCTTCATGTACGATAAAATTCCTTTTGGCTTGATGAATGCAGGGACAACCTTCTAGCGAGCCATGGATATCGCCTTCGAGGGTGAGAAAGATAAATTTGGTGTTATCTATCTCAATGATCTGACGGTTTTTTCAAAATCTGATGCAGAACATCTAGTGCACCTGAAGCAAACTTTCGAGAAATGTCATAAATTTAGTTTGTCCCTCAATCCCAAAAAATCTCATTTCGCTATGCGAAAAGGTAAGTTATTAGGTCATATAGTGTCTAAATACAGAATCAAAATTGATCCCAAAATAATTTAAGCAATAGATACTATAAACATCCCTAGAAATGTAAAAGAAATTCAATCTTTCTTAGGAAAAATAAATTTCTTGAGAAGATTCATCCCTAACTTCGCCAAAATTGTGAAGTTGATCACATATATGTTGAAAAACAACAGTGAGACAAAGTGGACAAGTGAAGACAAATAATCTTTTCAACGAATCAATAAAGTTATCAGTGAAGCACTGGTCTTGGCAAGTCCTGATTACACAAAAGAATTTCTGATTTTATCCTTCGCTTCCGAACACACTATCGTAGCTGTATTGTTACAGAAAAATGAAGAAATCTTTGAACAACCCATTTTTTTTCCAGTAAAAGTATGAGAGATGTTGAGTTGAAATATAATATACTAGAAAATCAAGCTTACGCAATGGTAAAGGCTCTCAAGACCTTCAAAACGTATGTATTACATTTGAAGATCATAGCCTATGTTCCTACAAGCTCTGTCAAAGACATACTGGTTCAGCCGGATAGTGATGGGAGAAGAGGCAGATGGTTAGCTAATATTCAAGAGTTTGATATGGAAGTCAAACCAACAAAACTCATTAAAGGCCAAGTTCTAGCTAAATTTCTAGCCGAATCAAACTTGCAGGCACTCGATATAAATCAGCTGCAAGAAGACAAGGATTTCCTAGAGACAAAGGAACTCAATTTCGCTACACCTATGATTGAGATAGAATACAGGTTTTCTTCTTCAGTCTGGTACCGTGATATTGTTTCTTACATATTGACTCTTCAATGTCCCAGTGAACTAACCCCATCTAAATCCAGGACACTGAAGCTACATGTTATAAAATATTGTATTATAGACCAAAAATTATATTGGAAGGATCCCCTGGGTTTCTTGCTGAGCTATTTAGTCAAGACCGAAACTGAAAAGGTTATAAATGAGTTCCATGAGGGAGTGTGTGGACACCACGCTTGGTGAGCCACAGCTTATAAAATCTTAACAACTAGATATTACTGGCCCAAACTATTCACAGATGTAAACACCAAAGTCTGAACTTGTATTCCCTGCTAATTGTTTATAGGTAAACAGAAAGTCCCAGCTTTACCTCTAATTCAAGTTAAAACCGAAGCCCCTTTTCAGCAATGGGGTCTTGATTTCGTTAGAGATATTCACCCACATTCCAGTGCTCATCACAAGTGGATTCTAACTGCAATAGACTATTTTACTAAGTGGGTGGAAGCTATTCCCATGAGAAATGCAAGTGACGTAGTTGTAATCAATTTTCTAGAAGAAAATATTTTATCCAGATTCGACTATCCCCGAAAGATAGTCACTAATAATGCCCAAGCGTTTAAATCGATGGATATGATAATCTTTTGCCAAAAATTTAACATCATATTAGGACACTCCACAACTTATTATCTGCAGAGAAATGGTTTAGCTGAGTCATCTAACAAAAGTCTGACAACCATGATCAAAAAAATATTGACTGAGAACAAGAAAATGTGGCATATCCATTTGAAATACACTCAATGGGCCAACAAGATAAGTACCAAAAGGGAAATTGGCACATCCCCTTTTCAAATGGTATATGGCACTGATGTTATTTTACCAATCAATCTTGCTCTGCTAGTAATGAAACTTTGGCAAGATTCAAACGAAGAACCTAACGACATTACTAGGAGAGCAAACTAGCTAATCGAAGTTCAGCAAAATAGAGAAGTAAACGAAAAGTTGTAGAGATATCAAGATAAGATGAAGGCTTTATTCGATCAAAAGGCTAAGGATAAATATTTTCTCTCTGGAGATCTAGTATAAAAATGGGAAGCCATAAGAGAAGACATTGGAAAACACGACAAGTTTGATTTGATCTGGTCTGGCCCCTATAGAGTCTCGGCCTCAAAAGGAAAAAATTATTTTTCATTAGAAAATCTCAATGGAGACATTCTGAGCACCCCTGTAAATGGGTGAAACCTTAAACACTACATGCAGTAATATGTTTTCGAACTTTCATTGTACATACCGGTTTGTTTTCATGTTTTCTTTATAGTTACATTGCTTTCGGTAAGTTTAATTTTGTTCAAAAAAAAAAAAAATTTGAAAATTTTCAGAAAATGCAAATACAAAACAGTTCAAATCTAGCAGTTCAAAAAATATGTATGAGTGTTTGACAATTATCAGATCATTTTATTTGCAGGAAAATCGTCAAGGACTCAAGAGATCAACTATACTATAAGGGTAATATGCATGAATAATCACGATAAATACTTACCAAAATGGTAATAAGTAAACAATCTTCTGGGTGTAAATACAATGAACTACTAAGGTATGAACTCTTACCTGGGAACCTGAGTTAAAAATGTCTTAAGAGGTACCAATGAACGAGACACTAAATTTCACGATAGTTAAGGTAAAATAAATAAATAAATAATAATAATAATAATCGTTAGCACTCCTAAGTTTCTGAGGTTCTCTCACCTTTTTCCTTCGATCACTATCAAGCTTACTCTTCACCCAACCCTGACTATTTTCCCATTAGTCTCTTAAAAAAAAAAAAAAAAAGAGAAAGAAAAAAGGAAAAGGTCCCATCTTAATTTCGAAAACGTTCAAACTAACTTTCAAAGTGAGGATAGGTCAAATTCTATGTTTCTCCTAAACTTTGGTTGAACCGGAAGTATGTATGGGCTAATCCTAACCTTTTTAGTCATTCTAGCAGAAATAAAATGATCGTTTTCGCTCAAGGGAAGTCCCTAAGAAATGTTAATAAGTTTTCTCTGAGATTCTCCATAAAGTTAAAGTGTCTGAGGGCCAAAAGAAGATTAATACAGATCTATTTAAATAAGTGTACAGACCTTTGCTGTAAAAAAATTTAAGCAGTATATTTTCCCTGAGTATGTTACATACTTATTGATTGCCCCCACTTCATAAAAAAAGTGTATATAAAGATATGGTGAAATGGAATTCATTATTGATTGCCCCCATCTAATCTAAAGAGATGGTGAAAGGAAATTCATTATTGATTGCCCCCATCTAATCTAAAGAGATGATGAAAGGAAATTCATTATATGATTTCCCTCATCTCGGTCATGTTGAAACCAGGTCTTAAAGTTGTTATCTCTAATACTAAAACTTTTCGTTTCTGGGATTCGGATTTTCATAAGGTATAATCCTCGCTATCAGTCCCAAAATCCTGGTACTGAAATCCTGAAATGGCTTTATTTTTTGATAATAAAAGGCATAAAACTCAAGTGTTTTTAAAGTCTCGATGCACATTTTGTAAAGCACTTTTAATCACGATAAATTAAAACCCTAAAGGAGTTAATTAACAATCTTTTAGCCTTTCAAGATTCGGGTTCACTAAGAACAATACGCTTTCAATACATTTCGAATTGCAAAATCTCGATCCCCGATTTCACAAAAAAAAATGGAAGTTGGTTATTGATCCTTATTAATTAAATTACTAATACCAAAGTTAAGGCCTAAACTAATCTCATCACGATTTCAGGATTCAGGGTTTAGTTGTGACATACCTTGTGTAAGAAAGATCCCCGAAACCCTGAAACGCGAAGTCCCAACTCAATACCAAAGCTAAGGCCTAAACTAATCTCATCGCGATTTTGGGATTCAGGGTTTAGTGGTGACATACCTCGTGTAAGCAAGATCCCTGAAACCCCAAAACGCGAAATCTCGACTCAAAATCAATGTTTAAAATGAACTAAATTCATTTTAAAAACACAATTAGTGGTAATTAAACTTCTTAGGTACTTTCATTTTTCGGGTTCCATTGAACGAGATCTTTCGAATTTTGAATTTAGAATCGCCAAAATACGACCATATTAATAACGAATAGTTGGTGATTTCTGTGACGCAAATGCGTATCTCAGAAATATTCTCTGCATTAAAGGTATTAAATTCTTGGCAGCTGCGTCAGTACTTTCACCATAAAATGAGTTACCAAAAATTAAAGGTCTGTGTTTTGAACCTTATTCTTGTTCTTTCTATCAGGAGTAAGTTGCATCCAGCCAAGTTTATACACCTCTCTTCTGTGACAGTTTTTCGTTCCAATACGAAAGTTATGGCACCAAAGAAGGGACCCAAGAAGAGTGAAGATACAGCTGAGATTTTCAGCCCAGAGGGAGATGTCATATCCGATACCATGCCGCATGCTATCGAATCAATAAAATCTTGGAGACAAATCTATGAAATTATGGACTACGAGATCAAAAATTCCCCTAATGATTCCGAGAATCACCTTTGGGACATAGCATAATCAGAACTTCACAAGATTGCAGCACGCCCACGGCTCATGGCATACAATGACATGATCAGTTGAGCTTTAGAGAAGATTGATATTCCAACGAGAAGCATTTTAAACGATCAAGTGGTCATTATTGGCTCATTCAAACCTGAACATATCCAGGTAATGTACAAACTCTCACCCAATCCTAAATACATTTACAATGCTGAATTTATAACTGAATTTCAAAGAAAGGAATGTACTGAGGCAGACCAAACTTACCCCAATTTAATCAAAGGCTGGTGGAGATGTCCATCGAAATTTAGCGTCGATACCCACAGAATTTATGCCACAACTTCTTTGAATGAGTACATGGTTTATGTAGCCATGATGATGTGCAGACTCTTTGACAAAAGGAGACCCTGTCATTTCCCCACAGAATGGGTACCCTTTTTAGAGGAAGCATTAGAAGGATATAGTTTCAACTGGAGCAAGATTTTATCCGATAACATAGCCAAAGAGGTTTTAGATTACAAAGATGCAAGATCTCGAGGTCAACCAGTGGCCTTTTACTTGTCGACATACATCATGGACACAATTTTTTTTATGAATCCATTCCCCCTTATGAATTGGAGTTGGAACATAACTTGCCTCGAACCCATTCATGAGTATCACTCTGAGCTATGGGAACAAAATGCAAAAAAATCGTTTTACAATTTTTTTCATTTCATGGCAATAACAATGCATAAAATGTTTTTCGGTTGTGACCCTCCTCGCATTTCTGAAATAGTTTCAAAAAACCTCAAGGCAATAGCCGACTGGTTCATTGAAGAAAGCTTCTCCTACATCAGGGTTTATGGGTGCTCAATCCCCCCTCGTGTGCTTCCAAAATTCCTCCCGGACAGACTGGTGTGTAGGGAAGTGGCACACCAAATAGTGAAAGGAAGTATCAGAATAGAGATAAAGGTGGCTCAAAAGAAGTCCTGGCCAATCTTCCCTGTGCACATCGAGAAATTTTCATTACAAAACTTGGGCCATTCCAAGGTGGAAGGAGAAGCACTCGAAGAAGTCAAATTGTTAAATATTGAGTACAAAAGGCACGATCCTTATCAACTAGTGAGCAAACACTTGATACACTATAATATGAAAGCATATGAACATGAGGAGTCCCCTTGGGATGACATGTTCAAAGGGACTAAGAATTATAAAGAGGTTTTAGAATGAGTACAGACACTGTCGTCTGACCTGCAAGCTAGCTTTTGGACCTTTCAGAAGCATGGAAAGAGTGGTCTGCCCAAAGTACTGCAAGGAGAAGCAATCACCCTCCCCCAAGATCAAGAAAATGTTCCCCTAGGCTTCGAACAGGAAGCAAAGAAGAAAGGTAATCCCGAAAAAGTTCCACAGGATATAGAAAGTCCCCAACAAAAAAAAGAGGCCATACAGACAAAAAATCAGAGACAAAAGCAGAGAAGAGGTTTGGGAGACCTCCTGAGTCTAGTAAGCTTACTCCCCCTTCATCACCTAGTGTTCATGTCAATACGCCTAAGGTGATAGGAGGGAAAGGATCTACAGAGCTAGGAAGTCTTATAGCTTCCTTAACCCCCTTACAGTCCACTTTTGGATTCCCATAGAAAGGAGCCCTATTTGTTGATGACCTCACCTCTATCTCCATAGATGAGATTCCTCCTTCTGATTATTTTTTCAGTAGAAAAAGGAAGGTTTTCTTGAAACAAGAGATGTATATGAAGAAGGGGAGTATGGTAAAAAAACATAAAGTCTTGATAGATGGACATAATATGGAGGAGGATGATCTTGCTACAGAGATAACAAGTTCCATGGGAGCCATGGCAACAACAAACTTTTATACCATGGGAAACATGAGAACGAGGATAAAGAAGAGTAATAACATGATAGCTCAATTACAAGATCAGTTAAATAATGTTGAGAAGAACATCAGAGAAGAGGTGAGTAAAAGCTTGGAACAAACCAGGGCTGCCGAAAGGCTAGAAATTCAATTACTCAAATCAAGCCTGGACAAAATGAACCAGAAGATACAAGCAAGTCAGGTGCAGGTCGCTCACCACAAGGAGCATGCATAATAGTTACAGGCTAGTTTAAATTTGATGGAAGGTCGGGTTATAGATTTAAAGGATTTCTAGACCCTCTCGCTGGAAACACATACAAAGATAGAAGCCAAGCAGTAGGGTATGATCTCCAAAATAGGGATTGTCTAGAATTACCTTCAAGAGGTAAGCGAATCTCTTGATAATATTATTCTATTAGAAAAGGAAGCTAAAGAAGTAAGGAATACTTTCCAGAAATTGGTTGCATGTTCAGGGAATAAAGAGGTGACAAAAAATATAAAGCTCTCTGTCATAGAACAAATAAAAGGAGACATCATGCTCAAGGTATGGGAAACAAATAGGTCTGAGAGAAAGAAGATAGTCAAAGAAATCAAAGATGATTGTGAAGGAATCCTTGATTCTTTGGATAAGCAAGCATTAGGGATTGAAAAAGATGACTGCTCCGAGTCACTGGGGTAGCTAAACATTGAAAAGCAGCAGTTGGACTGCAAAGAAGGTTTGAAGAAGATTTAGACTCAAATTTTACAATTGAAAGAAATCGATGTCAACCTAATAAACAGATGGTTGGTACAACCCAGTGTAAAATTGCAGGCGATCAATTTTTCTGACCAAAGTTTTGAAGACCGGTTTCCAAAGGTACAAAGAAAGTTCTATTTGTTTGAGACTAAAGATATTCCAACACCTCCTAGAAACATTGTCCATTTTTTTCATAAATGTATTGAATGTGTAGCATCAAAGTAGGGAGAGACTTTGACTAAGCCATGAACATCGTTTGGAAACTCATACTGTTAAAATGATAGATAAACAAAAGTTAATCATGCAACAATTAAGGTTGCAGTTTTGTAACTACTTTTCTCCTAGGAAATAGGATATTGTTAACCATCAAGTATGGATGACCTTGTATAAATACAGGGAACAAAGACTAAAACAAGGCTTTTTGATCTGTCGGAAAAAGACTGTTGACGAAGTAATTTTGAAGAAACTCTAAATTAATAGAAATGCAGATTGAAGATTCTAGATCTTGTCACCTCTCGGTTATGTGTTTCCCTGTCATCTCATCTTTCTTACACATGTTTAATTGATGAATGCTTGACCACAGTTTAGTACAACCTCTACTGTGAAAATTATTATTATTTTTATTTCAAATCATTTACAGTTTTTCCTTTGTATCCATTATCAACAGATACAAGACCTGTAGATACTTAGATTTCAACATCATATTCTTCATTAATATTTTTATCATTTCCTAGTCTTCTGTTACAATGTGAGATTCCTTTGAAATTGATGCCTCATTTTGCTAATAGCTTTATGTTTTTCTCCATATCATGCATATTTCTTTTCTTTAAAATTTAACTCAGATACAAGAAAAGGCCTACAATTTGATCTGACTATTTATTTGTGTTTTAACATCATTCTCATTATTTTGTGGAATAGAGATAATCAGCCTAAAAAGAAATCACAAAATCTTATCCTCCTTTACTTTCCATCTTCATGACAATACCAGCTGCAAGGAAGCCTAACAACGAGCCTGGTCTCTTGGATCAAAAAAGCATTGCTCTAAATTTATTTAACACTATTTTACAAACAACAAATAACCGGGTTGACTTAGAACATTCATGGGCAACAATTGAGAGAGAAATTAGTATGCAGGAAAATTGGGAGTTTCAACATAGACAGTTGAGAAACCGACAATAGCCTTTACCTTTTTATTAGTCTTTATTATATTTTTATCTCCCTCTATTTTTTCAGATGCCTTGACGGTATACTTTATAGCCTTAAAGTATAAACTCAGGAACAACATGTCCTACTTAGTCTGCTAATAAAAAACATAAGCATTACAACCGAATAATTTCACATTTAAGTAATTACCACATGACATTTTCATACCTCTTCTTGTCTTTTGCAATCTATGGTGACTAAGTTACCAGATAGCACAACCGCTTGTGTCCACAACTATTGTTTCAACTTGAAATTAATCAACATGTCTATTCGATCCCAGCTTCCTTGCAATACTTTCCAAATTCCATGGATATGAACTTACCTTCATCATATATTCTCAAACACTTGATTGACCTTCCAAAACATCAAAATTTCTATAAACCCACCTTTCTAAACTAGACACACTGCTCCACCTCGAACTTTGCATTCGAACATTCTTGACCAAACCCGACCAAGTAAGCCTTCACCGCTTACCTTCAGGCCCATTTACAATGGAGTTAACCAAGCCTTTTATAGGCTTCATTACATGAAATCCATGGACACAATACCATGAGATACCCAAAACACATGGACCCAAAAAACCACGTGCTTTTACCTAAAAACAAATTTAACTCATTAACTCTTTTACGGAGTCAAGGTTAACCCAACACACATGCCTGCCTACATATTCAATCTACCTAAATCTACTCTAGACTTTTCATAGGTGACTTGATAAACCAGGGGTATGCATGCCTATATAGGTCTTACAAACATATTCTCATTTATATGCAATCAATAATTTCTACAACTCTAAAGTAAATACATTTTTTTATTTATTTAGTATTATTATTTCACTGTGACTCAACCATCATCATCGTGTACCTTCTATGTGAACATAGGTGGTGAGACACAATAGATAGACATAGCTTCATCAACCATACCTGTAGTTGAGTTTTCTTCTTTTGTGGAGTCCTCTTTTGATGTTTGTTGTCTTTTCCAACAATCCTTCTTGAGATGCCAAGATTTTCCACAGAAATAACATTTTGCCTTACCCTTACTTTCTTTTGAATTAGACCTCGCTATACCTTTCTGATCTTTCCCTCCTTCTGTAGATTGACCTCTGACCACCATTTCTTCTACTGTTGAGGTTTTCTTACTAGATCTTCTCCTCATTTCCTCAAACAATAGAGCTCCCATAACAGTGTCATAATCAATGACACTCATTGTGTTAAACCACACAATTGTGACCAGATGATCCCAAGACTCAGGCAACAAACACAATAGCGTAACTGCCTTGTCCTCATCTTCGAACTTTACTTCCATACTAGTTAATTAACAAATCAGATTATTGAAAACATTCAAGTGATCAACAATTTCCATACCTTGTTTCATCCGCAAGTTGTACAACTGCCTCTTCAAGAAGATTATGTTTGACAAGTTCTTTTTCATATACAAAATCTCCAGTTTGGTCCACAAACTTGTTTTTTTCTTCTCTTTAGCGGTGTTAAACAACAACTTATCTACCAGACACAAACGAATAGTACCGAGGGCTCTTGCATTCAGATCCTCTCAGTCTTCGTCTATCATGCTTATCGGTTTCTTTGAATTTCCAGCCAAGGCCTCTTGCAATTCTTGTTGCACAGACATATATTGCATCTTGAGCTTCCATAGTGCAAAGCTATTCTTACCACTGAACTTTTCCACCTCAAACTTGGAACTCTACACTTTCACCATTAGCACAAAAAAAAAACTGCCCAAACCATAACTTATACTAGATCGAGTCCTTTAAAAATGGAAAAACAAATCTTAAGTTCAAAGTTGAACCAAAAATAAAAAAATATTAATTTAAAATATTTAACCACAAAAACCTTTTAAAAAATATATCCGCCTCTTGGTATAAAAATATCCACTTAAGCATCCTCCACTCATTTTAACAAGAGCAGGATACTGCGATGTACTTCCTCCGAAATTAATCCAAAGTCACACAGTTTGCAAAGATGAAATCACAATTTTCCATCAAACTGTAAATTCCAACCACCACATTTTGATTTTCATTAAATGAGGAAGAAAAAAAAAGTATATAATGAACCTGTATCCCACGCTACAAAAATTAATCGAGGGGAAAAGGTTGTTGATCTAAATCTGTGATTTGACAACATTGATGAAGAGCGGGGGTAATGTGATGTGTCATTAGATACAAATTCCATATTCCACACATCATACTAAACTTATCTCCATTATCTAAATGCTCGAATATTTTTGTTATTTTGGAAAGAATATATATCGACCTCCACTACCATTTAAATGGATGCATCCTAGCATAAATAAAATAGATTAATTAATTATTTTTAAGATGGAAGAGGGTTTCCATTACTGATATTATTATTTACTGGATCATATATATTTTTTTAGGTTATATTGTTGGGAAAAACCATGTATTTTTTATCATTTTCATCCTTTTGAGGATAGCGTCAAATAAATTTTAAAATCTTAATGACATAAAATAGTTCAACTACATAACTTGAAGCCATTATAACAACACATTGGTTAAGAGTTCAACATATCATTACAAGAATTGAATTTAAATGTCATTGCAATTATTCCTTTCAACCATAAATATTAAAATTATCCAACTTGTGTGGAGTATTTGAAAATCTCTTCC
>ML781757.1:1017080-1032678 GCA_009831015.1 Picea engelmannii | reverse complement strand
TATATATATATATATATATATATATATAAAGAGCAGTCCTGTAGGAATAAGACAACTACTTTGTCCTAAACAAATCAATTTAATTTTGAAATTTACTAAAATTTCCAGTCACAAAATCTGTGAAAATTTGTAAAATCAATATGAACTTGATATTTCTTAGTCTTAGAATCCGCAAGACGTCTTAGGGATTTTGAATTGGTTCAAGATTAAGAAGTCATGTAGCTTAATTCTCTAGACCAACGTTCAGGCCCAATTCTTATAGGGAATTGTACTTTGGACGGATATCAACCAATTAGAACGCACATATGTAAAATTTAAAAACATATGTAAAACACTTTAGCATTCGTTCTTCTACAATTTTCCCAAGGAGTTCCTCATATTCTAAACAGACAATACACAAATCTCTGAGGTAATCGAGTTTCAAGAATATTTGAACTGAGATGGTTTTTTTTTACCATTTATTTTGCTCATTTTAATTCAAACTCTGATTGTATTTCAGGCCCCTTTTGGCCTATTGCGTGGACTAAACTTCCATATAGTTTAACATTTATTCTCAAACATAATAATTTTGCAGTCTTTTTATCCATTAAAAAGAAAAAAAGTAGGTTTTTATGAAGATTGTAAACTTCCTTAGAACCAGAGCAGAAAAAGAAAAGAATCTGTGGGATTTCACTCTATTTGAAGATTTTATCACTATCTCTTTTATTGAGAAATATTCAACATTGATATTTATATCTACTGTAAACTCTGATGTATTGTCAGCTACATTGATCATTGATCAGGAATTTTGCATTCATTGTCCCATTCATTCGGTCATTCTTCATGCGCGCAGTATCTTTTATCACTATCTCTTTGATTGAGAAATATTCAACATTGATATTTACCGTAAACTCTGATGTACTTTCAGCTACACTGATCAGGTATTTTATAGTCACTGTCCCATTCATTCAGGCTCTCTTCAGGCCCGCAAATTATTGTAGGCTGGAAGTCTTCATGGCTCTCTTTTAGGCTTGCAATTCATTGAGGGCTGGCAGTCTGCTTCCTGGCTTCCATGGCTCTCTTTTAGGCTTTCAATTCATTGAGGGTTGGCAGTCTGCTTCATGGATCTGTTTGAGGGTTGAAATTTGTTGGGGGCTTGCAGTCCTCTTCATGTCGAGGACTCGAGACGCTACTAACTCGAATCAAATTCCTGATTAATGCAGGGACCCTCAAGATAACAGCTCGGATAATCAATTTAGTACTGTGCAACTGAAAGGGGTTTTCCTCTGGATATACAACAATGGGGAACTAGCTTAATAAATATTGTAGAGAGCTAGTGATATACACAGAAACCCAACAAAAGAAACACTCACAATTTTCTCAGATAGGAAGAACACAAACATTAAAATTTCCTCTAAGAGAAGGAGGTATGCACCGGGGAAAAATATTCACAAGTTTCAGACTTGCGGTAGACATGATGATTTTCTTTAGGTGCCCTGGACAAAGTTTTGCAAGATTTCAGATAATTTATTTCCCCAGACAATTTTTCCAAACATCAGAGACAATAATTTTCTGAAACCATGAAGGCTGCAAAGAACATGCATCATGACACACACCTGAAGGTAATTTATTCACTGAAGATTATTTTTTCTCTCGGAAATTTCCTGCAAACACAAAAGACTAGAATGTCCTTCGAGAAATAGAGATTTTAAAGTTTGTTTTACTGGAATCAACGTTTATAACTCTTTAGAGATGAAATGGTCAAGAACGAAGAGTAATCAAACATTATTATTCTCATATAACTAAGAAAGACTATCTTTGATTGTTATTATATAATTAAGAAAGACTATCTCTTTTAAGGATCAACACAAAGAAATCTCCGGCAGGGGACATTAATCGTAATACTTCACTTGTCAAGATGATTCAATCCTGCCTTCAATGAGAGGAGATAACAAGTTCTTTGCTCAAGTGGATTTAAACAAATTCTGACTTTTTGTTGGTGTAGGGCCCATATATTTTGTGTATTTATCTTTTAGCACAATTCTTCGACCAAACCAATTTGTTAAAATGAGATTTAAGTTAGTTATGGTAGAGCCAATTTACCTACTAGCCGTGCATCACATTTATCAATCCAAGTCTTTAACTTTGGGTTGTTGGCATCAAGAACAAATCCTGCCTTAAATGCAACCATAGCTGTTTGATATTCCTCAAGAGAAAAGAATGCAATACGGTAAGGTAACAAGATAAGTTATATTAAAATGACATTTGAATATAAATGCCAATTCAACAGAACAAATTTTCATCAACTCTCATTTCAACTAAACATGCATGACTTGTGGATCAGTGACTCCATTTTCACACCACCAAAATCCTGAAAGATAAAAATGTCAGAATGAAAACACATAACAAAATGCTTACCCCTTGTGCAGGTATGCCTTTGCCAGATTAGGATCCAACTCTATTTCCCGGTTTGCATCAGCAAAAGCATCTATTAAACACAAGGACTTAAAATAAATAAAATCTTAGTAGCATGTTTAAGTTCAATACATAAATCCTCAAGTTAATCAGTAAATAATTTGATATAAATATAACAAATATTGACTATGGCACACAAATCAGAGGAACTGGAAGAAAATATCCAATATTAGTTACAGTTCATCATTACAATAGCACAGTTCATCATTACAATAGCACATGTCTCTTTTATAGAGATTGCAAAGGGTTATAAGATCTAACTACTTATTTGAGAGGAGGGGGTTAAGTGATTATCTCAACCATCAGCCAACAATAACTCAATGCCTAACAAACTTGATATTGTGAACTGATTGTAAATTCAACAAAAACGGAATCATCCCCATGTTTAACCAAGCATCCAACTTGATAAGCACACTGTATAGGGAGCACATTATGAGTACCACAGTCCACTCATGATTTTAAATGTTGTCAGTTCATTAGAGAAACCTAAACAAATTTCTGAATATGAAAAGCTCAATTTACAGAATTCACAATGACAGAAAAAGCCTATGATAAATATTTCATCGAAAAACAGTTTTTTAAAAACAACATGCCATAAGTGGAAAATAAGTAAAATTTTTGTAATAGAAAGTACCTTTATCATACAAACTCTTTAATCTTTCTTCTCTTAATATTTTTGTTTTCAACAGATAGAAGTACTTAGTACACATAAATGTTACTTTCTAACAAGTCATTTTACAGAATTACATCCCGATGGTGTTTTCTCATTCCCCAATTTACTAAGATGTGTTTAGCTATGGTTTATTTTTCTGAAAACACAACATGATCGGGCATAGCCACATCACCAATGGGCTCACACCAAGCATTATCCTTGTGGTGAGAACAGTTTATAGCTTCAAAACATTCTTGTCTAGAAAATGATTCACAACTAAAACTCTTGGAGAGGTCCCTGAGTTTACCATACTTCAGGTTCTCACAAAATCACAACCACCCTAAGACATGAATGAGAATAATGAAACATTAAAATAATATCCAGGGAATGCAACTGCATAGGGTTAAAATAAAGATGTCCTAAGAAATAGAACCTATATAGCTCTTCTTAAATAGCAGAATACTACGTTAAATTTATTTTCATAACTGGGAGGGTCATTCGAGGACATTAATAAAATCTCATTTTCAATTTAGAGATCTGTAATCACTCTCAGCAAAACAAGACAATCAACACATTGTGACTTGGGACCTGAATCAGTTATTCAGTTAGGCTATGATGTAGTGTAAGTGGTAAGACGGGCCACTTACCACAATAGTGACCCCAGTTAAAACCCCAACACGCGTACCCCACCTGACAATGGGATGCATTAAAACAGTGAAAAAGGAACCACATTTACATGGTCGTTGTACTCAGATGTTCTCATTGTATACAAAACAGAGCTTCATAGTCCCTCTGTTTGAACAAAGGGCATTTCACCAACAAAAAGACCAAAAATGGACCAGAACAAACTTGCGAACACGTTAACCTCCATTACTAAGTGAGACATCTAGTGGTTGTTTCTGACAAAACAAACTATTCACAATGAAAATGAGATGCATATCACAAAACATGACCCATGGGAGTTTCCACACTCACTCCCGGCCACACAAACCAGTCACCTAATTGTGACAAAGAACCAGAACCAATAAGTCATCGCTCCGTCGACATGTTTAGATTCCATGCAAAACAACCTTCTGAACACATAAATGGATACTCCGAAAATGTAATATCAGATAAGCTGCCATGGGCTGCACCAAAGTTGCAAACATCGTATAAACGTATGCAGTTGACAAAAAAGGGGAAAGGTCCGAGAAATAAAAATGAGAAAAAAAATAGCAAAAAAACTGCCAAACAATAGAAGAAGGAATAAATTTTCTATTTTTAAACAAAAATCAACTGAATCAAAATTGTCCCTTTACTTATCCGGAGGCGACCTGCAGAATTATTTTCAAAAGATGCAATTCAAATCGTTTTTTAAATCACCTATCATGTTAGTCGTGATTTTAATTCAAGATGCAATACATCCTCATCCTATACTCACTCTGGCAATTGAAACCAAAGGCTAAATCCTCTTGTAGAAACACTGAGCACACTTTCTTTGCCCCCGAATTATAGGATCGCATTGCAAACAGTTTAAACTATTGTTCCCTAACACACCCTTCCTAAAACTACAGTCAGCTACAACATATATAAATCTGAGAATGTTAAACCCTACATTCCTCGAATGGATCCGTTCTCTCGACAGATTGGAATTAATGGTCAATCCGTGGGATTTGAACTCGTAACCAAATCAAATAAACTGCTAAACAAGCATGATGTAGAATTTTTTCAAACACAGTACATTATATGTTTTTCTTCTTAGAATTCGACCTCCAGTTTTAAAAACAGAAAAAAACAAGGCAACTAAAAAGTAATTCATAAAAACCCACACAGATCACTTTACAACAGATGAATGAATAGTTTCCTCAGGACTTTAGGATCTGATTTAAAACCCTAGGGCGGTTGATTTTTTTTTCAAAAGGCACGGGCCACATTGTGGGAAAGGCACCAGACGGTCCCGGTTTCGAGTCTACCTGTAAAATTTTCGAGTTTAATGTTTGCCCAGGCCCTGTCAACGTAAAACCCAGCATTGGAAGGGTCAAGGCGTATGTCCTGCATGTAAAAATCGACGTCCTGTTTGAATTCGTCTTCCTTGAAGGCATCGATAGCTTGTCTCTCAAGATCCTCGGCCATTGCACTTACAAAAATTCGATCCAGGGATTGCTCCGCGGTATCGAAAATGAATGAGAACCCAAGAGAAAAAGAAGAGAATAAAGCTTCTTGTTCTAATACTCCAACGTCCTGCCTCTATTACTGTCGAGTAAGTTGCGTGTGAGTAGAGTGGAAGGATCGAGGTAGTTGCCTGGCTTCAGTTTGTGGGAACACGTCAGCGAATGGATACGGATGGGGAGTTAAAAAGCTGTCTTTCCTCATTAATTCAAGGTCTCGAAATATGGGAAGGTTGCAATAACACTATCAATTTACTGACCAATGAGGAGTTAAAAAAATAAAAAAATAAATATTGACTTGTTATATTGAACATTAAAACTGATATAAAATTTTCAAGTCAACACAAAACTAATATGAAAGTCAATGCTAACTCATTGTTATGTACTGCCACTTTAGGCAGTACAATAAAGGCGACTCTCTTTGCATAATAAAACAAAAAAATATATATATCCACCTCTTCGTATAAAGATATCCACTTAAGCATCCTCCACTCATTTTAATAAAGGAGACTCTCCATGCATAATAAAACAAAAAAAAAATGTATAAAAATATACACTTAAGCATACTCCACTCATTTTAAAAAAGGCGACTCTCCAGGCATAATAAAACATAAAAAGGTTTGAATTTCATACCATGATATCATTCCACGATTTTAATATCGCATGCACTTTCCAAAAAATCACCTTTCCAAGGTTATCGCTCCACCAAGTATGTCGAATACCCAAAGGCTATCACTCATCGCGCTTGATATGTGATGCGATGATGCGAGACCATGACTGCTATGATCTCCAAAAGCACGGGGAATGATGCCAGGCCACCAATGCTATGATCTCTAAAAGTATAGGAAGTGTAATGTTGAGAGCGATTATCTTCTTTAACAAGTTTTTAAGAAGAAATACATGTTCTTAACCATTAGGTTTACTCAGACTGTATATAACTTTCTTAGTTGTACAACCAATTAAACTTTTTAAATATTTTAAAAATATTCCCTCATATCGAAATTATATCCTTTTTAATATTTTTTTTAATTTTAAACCATCATAAATAAACATGAGTAATAATATCTTCAAACCTCAAGGAGGTTTTGTGTGATTGGAGATTCAACATCATTCAAGATTTCTTTTATATATATTTAATTTTTATAAAATTATACATTAAATTTTAATAGTATAAGTGGTATTCATACTTAACTTTTCATGTTTCATTATAATGGGAGCAAAAGTTTTATACATTTCCTTATTTATATTTAAAATTTCATTAAAAAATTATTTTTAACTATAATATATTTTATAATTATTAAATATTAATATTAATATTATCATAAATTCATTTCAATTATATATCTATTAATAATGTAAACATTATTTTAAAATATTTTAATTTATTAACATTATTTATAAATATTATATATTTATTAGATTTAAATTATGTAATCTATTAATGCTTTTTTCTATATTAGTAGATTGATTATGTGATATCTACCTATACAACAAAATAATAAATTTTGATTGCTTGAACAACCATGAGTACTTTCTATTTAACAAAAATAAATCTAATCCTTCTAAATTTTTAAATCTTCTATAAAATAAGAATAATATTGACAATTTCTATGATAATTAATCTCTATGATAATTTTATAAGATTTCTAGAAAATCCATGAGGAATGTTTTTAGTGAATCTTTAAAATCCAACAAGGTAATTAGGTTACACAACCCCAATTAAAAAACGGAAAAAAATGATTCTATATAAATAGAAGAGAATCTTTTGTTCATATATAAGTTAGAAGTTCTAGAGGAAATTTGATTCATCAAAGTAAAGAAAACAATATGATTCCCTTAAGAGACTTGAGTTCTTACCTTAAAAGTATTTACTGTAAGTCCCCTAATTTCATGGACAACATTCAAACCATCAATAGAAAGGAATAATTTTTTTCCATAGATGAGATAGAATTTGGGGTTAAGCGGCTCACAAAAGGGAAAGTTAAGGACATCAAAGGCTACCAAGCATAAATCTTAAGAATGGGAGGGCCTATGCTCATCCCTCACATCCACAAGCTC
Source organism: Picea engelmannii (assembly GCA_009831015.1). NCBI lineage: Eukaryota > Viridiplantae > Streptophyta > Pinopsida > Pinales > Pinaceae > Picea > Picea engelmannii. The sequence continues at coordinate 1,025,367 of ML781757.1, read as the reverse complement.
TTTAGTTTAGCTCTCAAGTAGGGATTTCGTAAACCCTAGACACGAAGCCTCATTGTACCTATTTCTCAAACTGGGGACAAAAAAACTCCCTCTAACTATAGGACCCTTATGATAAGACCCCTTTTAGCGAAGTTATATGATTTTTTTTTGAAAAAGAAGATAAGAGTATGGCTGGAAATTCACGGAAAAAGAGCTAAAGGCCACTCTATATTTAGGAGCTATCATTCAATTATGGGCCATATTTTTATGCTTAGTATATTTATAGAGGAGTGTCACAATAATAAAACCAATCTCATATGTTATTTCATTGACTTTAGAATATTTTGACATAGTTCCCAATACTAACCTTTGGAATACGTTAGAAGAGCTAAATGTTCCTCTAGAGTTGAGAGCTATTATGATAAGGTTGTATGAGAATGTTATTACCAAGCTTAGGAACATTGAGGGCTATTTAGAAGAAATTTTAATTGTAATATGGGAGTTAAGAAATGTTGTCCCATATCTCCTACATTTTTTGGCATATACATTGAGAAGTTAGAGGGTAATTTGAAATACGAATGTTGGGTCGGCCTAACTCTCGTTGATATAGTCATCATCCTTTTGCTTTACACTAATGATATTGTTGTTATGACGAGGAGTCCCTATGATCTTGACAAGAAAATAAATATCCTCAAGGATTTTTGTTCTAGATCTAGTATGACTGCTAGCACTGAAAAATGAAGGTTATGATAATTAAATCCAAAAATAGCACTTGCATTAATTTTGTGTATGACAACTACAACTTCTAGGAAGTGATTTCATACAAATATATTGGAATCAATCTTCATCACAAGCTTAATTGGAGCTATAACATTGAGAGAATGATATATGGAAGGTGAAATGTTTATTATTGGCCTGAAAATGTTGTAAGTCAAGAAACCTATTGCTATGGAATAAGAATAAACTCATCTTTGAGACTCTTGTTTGTTATTATCTTATATGGTATTAAAGTCTCGGTTTCTAGCATCTCTAAAGAATCATGGAGAAAATTGAACAAGTCCAAAAGTATTTTATAACTTACAATCTTAAAATTAAAGGAAATACATCCTATCCTATCCTCCTCATAGAAGCGAGTCTTTCCCCATTGAGACCACAATGATGACTAGGTACCAAATGTACAAGAATACGATAAACAAAATGGAAGACATGAGGCTTACTAAGATTGCTTCAAACTCCGATTAAAACCACCTGCAACTCAAGATTAATGACATAAAAGTGCCAAGTCTCGCTAAATGATTAGGAAATAAAGGGTGAGGTTCATTTGGAAAATAAGGAGAAATTGTCATGAGATAACAAATTAGAGGATAAAATAAAAATTAAGATACTATAAGGAGGTGCTCAACCTTAAGTTAGAAGATGAAAACTATGTCTATGTTTTGACTAGCATAAAAGGGCCTCAAACACTAACAAGGTTGAAGATGAAAAACAATTTTAAGTTATCAAATCTACAATGATTTAGGAATGCTTCTACTAATTTTTTTTTTAGCACAATTATTGTTTTAAAGACAACAAAATAACTCCTTACCTTTCTTAAGGTATCAAATCCAATCTGAGTGAACATTAACAACCACCACCATCATGAAATTGCTCTTTTAAATATATTAAAATTAAATTATTGAATATAAAAATACTAAATATTAACATTTTATAAATTTAGTAACAAACAACAAGATAAAATACTATAAATATAATAACAAATTAGAAATAATGATATTTTTTAACGGTAGGTTTGCTTAGCTATCCATAACTATATAGAAATAAACAAAGTCAAAGTAAATGAAAAAAATTGAACTCTTTAACGGTGGTGAGAGAGATGTTACTTAACCGTTTAGAGTTACATATTACACATGCGGGTGACGTGGACATAAGAAAGCGGTAACGTTAACCGAGACGTCGAAATTAACGGCATCAATAGATACAGTTTGCACTCGTTTTCTCCTCCTAACACAAGCAAACAAATACAAAACGCAATCTCCTCAGCAGAAAATGCATTTCAGCTTTGGATAAATAAACTAGGCGAAAGAAAAAGTTGTTGAACGTAACTAGAATCCCAAAAAAGAAATGAGATATGTTTGGTTTTTTGAGACTTTGTCATAGTTTATTCACATTGGCATTTACAAATTGTTTGCCAATACCTGGAAATCTCATAAAATCTTTTTTGAATCAAACACTCTTGGACTATTCGCAGTGTTGTTTTACACATAATATCTATTATATTTTCTCGATTATACACTAACTAGCACAGCCGCCTGGTGAACGCCGAAAGGCAGCTTACCGCTGTTAAACTTTCGACTGGGACCGCTGGTGATGCCAGCACAAAAACGTGACTACCTTAATATTTTTTAATCAGATAGATTTAGCAGTAAGTTAGTAAACATAGTAATTTTTAAACATGATTAGGTAAATGTAAAAAAATAAACATATAAATGGATGTCTTTATAACAGCTCGAAAGTTAATGGATGAAATCAGAGCCATTCATTTATTGTGACCACTAAGAATATTCTAGATATAGTTAATCTCGTCCATAAAAAACGTATTAAGAACTAAAAACCTATTAAATGTACCCATTATCAATAGGTGTACGCCTTTCGACTTAATAAGTAACCATAATCGTATTATCCATCACACCCAAACTAAGATGATTCTTCGCACGGTGCATGCATTCAAATCTATGTTTTTGGAGGTTTCAAATCCCTTTCCAGTCAACTTCGATGTGAATTCACAATTCTGTGTTGCATTTTTTCTTTGCGGTAAGTGAACAGCGTCAAAATGTCTGAGTGAACCCTCGATCAACGTCTTTTTCTACTTCTCGGTCCTTGATCAAAGATGCAACCAATTGTCACTGGAAGTTAGTTACTGAGGAGCCATATTACCATGTGAGAATGTCCATTGATGTGACGGTCGATAGTATATACTGACCTGGATTTTGACGTTTCAGATGACGTTTTTTTCATGAATTTGACGTTTTGGAAGAACTTGTTTTTCATTTTAAGACGTATTTGACAGGTAGATACCAAATTTAGATGTCAATATTTACGGGCATGTAAAATCTGAACGTAGGTATTTGGCTTACTTAAACTCCACTATATAACCTAAGGTAGCTACAGACTTGATAGAGGTTAATTTTAAACATAAATGAAAGTAAACCAAATTTGATGTTGCCCTAGTCCCACTCTGCTTACACTACACTTATTTATTCAGATGAAAGTAAACCAAATTTCATGTTGCTCTAGTCCCACTATGCTTACACTGCATTGATTTTACTCAAAAGTTAGATATAAAATTTGGGCTGAGCCATTATGGATGACTTGCAATTTGCAATGAATTTGGTGGAAATGCTTTATCTATGTTTCTATTTTTTCACCAAAAGGTATAATATTTCTTCTTTCATGAATTTGTTAAAAACATAAAATGATTGGCATAAAAAAGAAAAGGTCGTTACCAAATTTTCACTTGACCAAATTTTGACTTGACACATAAAATAAATCTGAAATTCTAAGCTATAGAGTTCTATGCTACTTCTGGATTCCATTGAAATAGCTTCTAGATTGATCCACTCCTACCATAAATACAACTAAGTTAGTTACTAAGGATCCATGAGAATGTCCATGAAGGATCTATGTAGGCCTATATATGGACTAGATAATCATTCAATGAAATAGCATAACAATATACTAAATACTAAATGATTAAATCACAATATCATAGAAAGAAGAAAGAATTGTAATTGCACAAAAAAGGTTGTGTTCACTGTGATCAACCTTGATCTTTATAACAATACATAGCCTCACAGAACAAACAGTTCACTGTGATCAACCTTGATCTTTATAACAATACATAGCCTCAAAGAACAAACCGTTAGTTGCTCCTGATTGAACGCTTACAACAATTGATTTTAGAAAACTACTCATGCATTTTGCATGCATTATTTAGTGAGACAATCTATATCTGAATAAAGAAAACTTCAAATGGATTCATGGATTGCATCATGTAAGATGATTGACAAGAGTGCATCAATTACCAACATACTCCCCCTTGATGCTAAGAGGGCTCACAATCTGATCTCGAAGTTTCAAAAACTGGACATTAGCAACTCCCTTAGTGAAAATGTCTGCAAGTTGTTCTTGAGTCTTTATATAACATAGTTTTACTTCCTTCTTTTGCACCAAATCTCTAATGAAATGATACTTTAAATCAAAATGTTTTGTCCTGCTATGATGGACTGGATTCTTGGCCAATTTGATGGCACTAGTGTTATCACAAAATATCACTGTAGGATAAATTTGCTTCTCTCCAATTTCTTCTAGAACTTTTCTAAGCCATAATGCCTCCAGTTTCTTCTAGAACTTTTCTAAGCCATAATACTTGTGTACCTGCTGAGGTGATTGCAACATATTCTGCTTTTGTGGATGAAAGTGAAACTATACTTTGCTTCTTTGAGCTCCAAGTAATCAACCCCAAACCAAAAGAGAAACAATTACCAAATGTAGACTTCCGGTCATCCAAACTACCTCCCCAATCAGAATCACTAAATCCAACAAGATCAAACCTTTTAGAAGTGTAGTAATGAATACCAAAACTTAGAGTTCCTCTCACATACCTCAAAATCCTCTTGGCTACCTTCATATGTATTTCAGATGGCTCTTTCATGTACCTTGAAACAAGAGAAACTGAATAAGCAATATCAGGTCTTGTGTGGGTTAAAAACATCAAACTTCCAACAATACTTCTATATGTTGCCTCATCAACAATTTCAGCATCATCATATCTACACAACATAATTCCATGAGCAGTTGGAGTGGACGCTGGTTTATTATCTACCATATCAAATTTCTTCAACATATCTTTTGCATACTTTGTTTAAAAAATGAAAATTTCATCCTCAATTTGATAAACCTCCATACCCAAAAAATATTGCATGAGACCCAAATCTTTCATCTCAAATTCATTCATCATAGCAATTTTGAATTCATCTTTCATCTTAGAACTACTACCCATATATAATAAGTCATCAACATATAGACTTACAATAAGAATATCATTACCTTCTTGTTTGTAGTAAAGTGTAGGTTCACTTTTACTTCTATTGAAGCCACTCTCCTGAAAATATCCATCAATTCTAGCATACCATGTTCTTGGTGCTTGCTTGAGGCCATATAAAGCCTTATTCAACTTGTATACTTGATGTTCTTTTCCTTGCACTTCAAAACCTTGTGGCTATTTCACAAACACTTCTTCTTCTAAGCACCCATTCAAAAAGGCACTTTTCACATCCATGTGATGAATGCTCCATTTCTTCGGAGCTGCTAATGAATGATCCATTTCTTCGATACCTCTGTGTGAAGCCTTTAGCAAATAATCTTACCTTGTGTCTTCCAACACTCGCATCACTATTGTACTTAGTCTTGTAGACCCATTTAGTACCAATCTTTTTCTTGTCATGTGAAAGTTCTGTAAGCTCCCACGTATCATTCTTGAGAATATAATCTATCTCTTCTTGCATTGCTTGAAACCAAACCTCATTACTACATGCATTTTTGAAACATGATGGTTCAAAATCACCCTTGGAAAGTAAAGAAAAATTTACTGTCTCACCTATTAGATTTTCTTCATGTGATGGACTTTTACTCCTTTGGTAAATGTCACTTAATCTTCTTACCTTCCTTGCAGAATTTGCATTTGATGTTGGGCTTGCACTTGGAACTGGAGAATTAGATGATGGGATACTTGGTGGATTTGTAGCACTTGTAACTGAAATATTAGTGGGTTTCTCATTATCAATATCATCAATAATATCATTATCCAAAACATATTTAGACATATCATCATGGCATTTTTTATGACCATAAACTCCCCCTTCATAAAAAATTACATCTCTTGACACAACAATGCTATTAGTGAGGGGATTATACAACCTGTAAGATTTACTTTGTTCAATATATCCAACAAAAATGAATAGCTCACTTTTTGGATCTAACTTTTGTCTCTTTTGATCAACTACATGGACATAGGCTACACAAACAAAGACTCTGAAATGATTAACATTAGGTTTCTTTGCATACCAAGCTTCATACGAAGTCATCATATCAAGTGCACTTGTGGGACATCTATTGAGAATTAATACAGATGTAGCAACTGCATCACCCCAAAAAGAATTTCTTAATCCCTTGGTTTGTAACATATTTCTTGCCATTTCCACCACTATACGATTTTTTCTCTCTACTATTCCAATTTGTTGAGGTGTGTAAGCAATGGTGATTTGTCTTTTGATGCCACTCATATCACAAAAGTTCTAAAAATATTTTGAACACAATTCTCCTCCATGATCAGTCCTTAAGCACTTGATTTTGCAACTGTTTTCATTTTCCAGAAGGGATTTAAACCTCTTGAATGTATCAAATTCTTTATCCTTAGTCTTCAAAAAATAAACCAACACTTTTGTGAGTAGTCATCAATAAAAGTAATAAAATATGATGACTTACCCAAACTCTTTGTCTGCATAGGACCACAAATGTCTGAGTGAACTAACTGAAGTGGATATTTGGCCCTCCATGCATTTCCTTTTGAAATTTCTCTCTTGCATGCTTTCCTTTAGCACATCCTTCACAAATATCCTTCTGTTCTTGAACCTTAGGCAAACCATAAACTAATTCTTTTGATGTTAGAAGCTTGAGACTATGAAAATTCAAATGTGCATACCTCAGATGCCACAACCAACTTTTTTCTTCATATGTCATATTGGCAAGATGGTTGTTATGTTCTCCAAACATCAATGGGAACATCCTATTCATTGGCATAGGAACAACTGTAACCACCCTATTGCCTATATTCTTATCATAAATTGTACATTGCTGATTTTCAAACACCACCTTATAATTTTTATCACACAATTGGCCAACACTCAATAAATTATGCTTTAATTGTGGAGTGTAATAAATGTCTTTAACACTTTTCATACCTTCTTTAGTATGGAATTCCATAGCTCCTTTTGCAACAACCTCCAATGCTTTGTCATCACCCAACTTGATCTTGGATTTGAAACTCCCATCCATTGTAGAAAATAGCTTCTTATTTCCTGACATGTGGTTAGAACACCTTGAATCTAAATACCAAATATCTTTAGTGCCATTTTCAGCTTTGTCATAAGATAAAAATAAATTGTTTGAAGAGGCTTCATCACCCTCTTGAGAATAATTAAGACCCTTGTTATTTTGACTTCTTTTAATTTACAATCCCTTTCAAAGTGACCATACCTTTTAGAATAATAGCATTGGATATTTATTTTATCAAATTTGCCTTTGCCTCTTCCTCTTGAACCACCTCTTCCTCTTGGATAATTTTGATTTTGACCTCTACCTTGGATTTCGTTTATTTTGTTGCTAGTGTTGGCAACTTCATTCTTCGTAATTTGCAATTTTGAAAAAAAAGATTTATCGCCACTTTCTCCAAATCAATCTATCGATCTTTATTCATGAGACATAAGAGATCGAACTAGGTGATCAAACTGAAGAGTAGACAAATCTTTGCTTTCTTCAATGATTATTGCAACATGGTTCCACCTTAGTGTTAGAGACCTCAACACCCTTTTAATCAAAACCTCTTTGTCCACAATTTCTCCAAGAGTAGCCATCTTATTGACTACATCTTTTACTCTCACATAATAATCACTTACATTTTCAGCTTCTTGCATCTTCAAATTCTCAAATTCTCTTTTCAATGACTATAGCTTGACAACTTTGTCTTGATCACTGCCTTGGTAAGCTTCTTGTAGAGTCTTCCAAGCATGTGTTGTTGTCTTTGCACCTGCAATTCTTGGAAAAAATCTTTTATCAAGATCATTTTGAATATGAAATAAAACTTGAGCATTCTTCCTTCTAGATTCCTTCTTATCTTCTCTATCATTTGCATTAAGAGTGGTCCAATCCTTTGGCTCTGCATAACCCATTTCTACAATCTCCCATAGATCTTTCCCTATAAAAAAGGTCATCATCTTGATGCACCAATAATCATAATCACTTCCATTAAATTCTGGAATGGGCAATGAATTGAATTTTGACATGATTACCCTAAAACAACAACTAGCTCTGATATCAAATTAAGGATTTATGCAGGCCTATCTATGGACTAGATAATCATTCAATGAAATAGCATAACAATATACTAAATACTAAATGATTAAATCACAATATCATAGAAAGAAGAAAGAATTGTAATTGCACAAAAAAGGTTGCGTTCACTGTGATCAAC
>ML781757.1:1000456-1013603 GCA_009831015.1 Picea engelmannii | reverse complement strand
TTGCCTTTATCTTTTTATTTATTGTTTTTCTTTCTTTTTTGCTTCAAGGTCTAACCAGAGGACACTGCCTTGGCTTGGTGACCAGAGCTGACAGTGTTACCCACTCGTATCTTCGTAGAAATGATAAGGCTGGCTCGTGATGAGACCCCCTTTCCCTTGGCCATGCAACCAAAGGTCACTTCCCTGGCGTGGTGACCAGATGATGGAAATGTCATACTGTTGGATACCTATGAACATAATGGGTCAGCTCGTGATGAGAGCTCCCATCCTCTTGGTTATGTCTTGTTTTTATTATTTTTCTTAGGGTCCCTTTATTTTCTTATCGAGAGGCTTTTTATTGCCTTCTCGCGGATCCCCTGGGCGAAGCATCTCTAGGTTTTATTTCCTATGGATTTTATCTTTTACCAGCTGCTTTTACCCCCTGGGCTTGTAGCCCCTTCTTCCCACAAGACAAAGTGTAACCTTCAAAGGTCGTCCCAATGGCCGGACTAGGGGAATGGGATGGATGAGCGGCGTATAAGGTGTAAAATGATAAAAGATGGTGGGAGCGGATGATGGCTCTACAAATTCCCTTTGGTGGCTAACCAAAACCCATGAATATCAACTTGCTAATTCACCCCATCAATCACACCAACAATGGTCAAGTGGATTAGTGTAAGATCCAAGCAGTCATCGGAAATGAAAGGAACCTAATGCATATATAAGAAGGTTATAACGATCAAATATGACACATACCATGATACCTCGGACCAATTACCTCATGGAGAAAGAGTCCTCTCTGATGCAAGCCCAGGCCGGTGGTGATGGAAGCTGCTACTGGTGACAGGACAAATCTGATGAAGAAGAAGAGAGATGGGCCCTCCAGGGCCATGCTCAAGTCAATCCTGCTCTCGGTATTCCATGTCTAGGACCTGTGGGCCTCGAGACATGATCTCCTAGTTATCCCTAGATATCGGGGATAACATCTGGCTCCAACTCGGGGACGTTTGATAACTGTAGAGCGCATGGGAACCTCAGCAATCTCTGCCATAAACCTGTATACCTTCCCACACTTGACAAGAAAGCATCAACAACACAAGGTGGGGTGGTATTGCCACCCTGCAAAACAATAGCATATACATATAAAACAATCAAGATGCATATATAAATGAAACAAACAATAAATGCATATGGTATAATACACGAAAGTGCCTACCTACTCATACTTACCTGTGTGATCATGTCCCACCACCCTGGTGGGGTTTGAGGAGGCGTCCGCTGATGGGTAATGGGTGCCTTCTTCCTTCTAAGGTGGACAAATAGTAAGAGTTATCTACTGATTCCATTCTGACCTTGAAGGGTCTGAGCCATGATTGTATACTTCCCTTTACATTAGTAGGCTCTCCTTTCTGAATATGCCACATCCATACTAACTCTCCCTCTTTTTATTTTCGGATCTTGCATTTTTCATTTCCTTGAAGAACCCTGGTGTATTGCACTGAGGGAGGTGGGTGGGATTCTGTAGTAAGGGTCTCTTGCTGGGACGAGTGTATCTGCACATCGTCTTCATTCTTTGGCTTTTTTAGTATTTTAACCGTTCCCACTTCTTTATTTTGAAATTGGTCTAGAAGTTGTTGGTATTCTTCCTTCTTGGGCCACTCAATCTGGTCAAAGTCTTCTTCAGTGGTAAAAGGCATATCTTCTGGAGAGTATTCTTGAAGAGTTTGTATTACATCTTTTTGCTCTTCATTCTCAGTAGGGGCAATATCATGTACGTGAGTTCCAGTTAGTGGTATGTTGAGTAATCGTCCATTTGTCCCATCCTTCAAAGGTAGTCGCAGAAAAGTGAGATCCATTTCAAGGAACCCGCCTATCATTGCACCAAACTTTCTAGACAAAAGCATTCCCCACACATCTGGGACATCAACGACTATAATATCTATTCGGATTTTTTTCTCTGGGAACTCCTTCAATCGTACTTCGATATTCTCAATTACACCATGTGTGGGTATGGATTTGGATTCAAATCCACACACATTTCTATAAGGTCTAGTTACCTTCAGGCCCATCTGCTGCATGACTTTGAGAGACATCATATTGGCACCAGCACCTGTAACTAGCATGCAGTTGTTGAGATATTTATTGTTCATTGCAAGAGTCATGAAGAAAGGAGGATTCTCACCATAGTGGATCCTGAAATGATTTTCTTGTAGCATAATTGGGGGGTCCTCAGGCTCAGCCATTCCTGAAAAGAAGTTGTTGAAGCATTCTTTAATGGACGGGATCTTAATGGATTCTTTCAGAGGAACATTCACATGCATTTTTTCCAAAGCTCCTTCAAGGTCAAAATCAAGAGTAATCTTATCATCTTTGGGCTTCTTAGGAGGAGGAACTTCAGAAGATTTTGATTGATCACTTGTAGATTGGATTGGGTTCCTTCTCTGATACACTTGGATTTCCTGCTTCTTTATATTCTCCCATGATTCTTGATCCAATTTGTTGATTATGGCTAACCTTGATGCTCGGGATGCCTCCTTCAGGGATTGTTTATGTTCTTCATCAATGATGTTTATCTGAGGGACATCTAAGAAGAAGTCAAAGTTATTGACTTATTGTTGGCTGTCATTGTAAGGACACTCATTTTCCCAATGTGCTTCACTGCATTCCAGACACCAGGGGTTTTCATCAACAACATTTGTAGAGGCCAATGTATTTGGGACTTCACCTTCATTCTTTGGTTTGTAGTTTTGATTCCCTTTTTGGAATGGCCCTTTAAATGGAGGTCTAGGCGCCCGGGTCTGGGACTTTTCAAGTCTCACGATCTGGTTCATCATTTCTTCTTGATTTTTCATGATGCTATCTATTGAAACTTGTAGCTTATTGATACTGGTGCATAGGTCTGAAGCAGGCTCAACATTGTGTATGGTTTTTTGCTTAACATTTATCTTCCCCCTAGGATTGGAAAAAGGCTCAATCTTGGATGACAGGAGATTCACTTCAATCTTTGTTGCAAGTTCTTAAGCTTCTTGAATGGATTGAGGATTTTTGTCTCTAAGAAGATACCCTAACTGGCCATTGAAAGATCTAGTATAAAGGTGTATGAGATAATCATCTTTCGGATGATGGCTTGGGGGAATTCGCTGGAGCAAGCCTTCAAATCTGGTATGAAACTCCCTTATGGATTCATTTTCACGTTTGGAAATCCCATATAGCAAGGTAAGCAGCATGTTTGGGTCTTCCTTGATGCTCCACCTTCTGAGGAAGAGTTCTTCAAGTCTATCCATGGTCGTAATACCTCCATCAGGTAGGCCAAGATACCAACGTCTTCCAGCATCATAAAGGGTAGCAGAGAAAAGCTTCATGACCAAGTCTTCAGCGTCATCAACAATGGGGTGAAGGTGAAAAAATGCCCAGAAGCTACTCATGTGTTCCTCGGCACTAATAGCATCAATGCCGGTAAACTCAGGAAACCACTTTTCATACTTAGGTGGAATTTGCCTAGGGTAACCAGGTATAGCTGACATGTCTAAAGGCTTGAACAAGTTAGATGACCATTGTCTCTAATTGTTAACTAGGTTTGTAGTACCAGTTTGAGAAGTAGACATGTTTAAAGGAAGTCTCTTTCCGAAAAGTGACTTGAAAATAGGTGAATTAGCAGGAGGCTTCCTTCTGAAAGATAGAGGAGGGTTATTGAACCTCCTTTTGGTTTTTGGAGTCGCCAGATAGTTTCCTTGAAACTACCAAAGAAAAGGGGGAAAAAGGTAGTGGAGTCGCCAGGTAAGCTTTTCAAGAAAAGGCTTCTGAAGCAAGGCTTACCGAAGGTTTGTCGTTGAGGAATTTTGACTCAGTGTTCCCCGACAACGGCGCCAAAATGTTATCGCTCAGTTTGTAGGATAGGTTTAGTAGCTTGAAGGCAAGAGTCAAACTGGCGTAACAGGAGCTTCCCCACCCACTGTCACCTCGATGGGGAGCTCTTTCTATTCAGGGTGGCTAATCCCAAGGGAGACGTCCCTAGTAATCTGGGGTGCTGAAGGAAAAGGATCAAGGGTTCAAGGTTCAAAGGTTAAAAGAGGTCTTCTCCTTCACAGATTACTGCCAAGAAAGATAGTCAAAGAGGAGGTATTCCACTGAAAGGGCACCTGTTTGCGAGACAAGGCAAATAAAACTAAAAACGTGCAGCAGTGGTTCGTACTTCAAATTGTTAATGACGATCTTTAATATATAAACATGAGCATAAATAAATGTAATTATTGACGAAGTCAATGATTGCAATTAAAGATAAGACTTATAATATTACTTCCTCAATAAATACAAACGATAGAGCATTCAATATACAAAATTAATCCTTGAGTTATCACAATGCATTAAATATCACAAATATGCTCACATATATATTGTTGCTGCGTCAAGCCTACTAAGGGTGACGTCAGCCCTAGTTCTAGGTTAGTTTTGAAAGGCAAGGAAGTGGATGTTTTGCAAATTATGCCTATGAAAATAATCTACACATCAATGCCAATTTCTAGATGAAAAGGCCACAACGTTTTATACCAAACAAGAGATCAAAATAGGTGTGACGTCACTAGCTAGTTAGGGTTAGTAGGTCGCTAGGGTTAGTTAGGGTTTCAATTTGTGAAAGTTTAAAAGATTGTTTTAACACCAAGGACTCAATGTTGCAAGTTTTAGACCAATGCCTAGGGTATTATGGAGTCAAGGAGTGAGACTAAAGGCTCAGGAAGATTTAAACCTAAGGACGAGAGAGTTAGGCTTAATGGTGCTACAATGGCAGGGCCACCAAGTCAAAACCCTAAGGGGAGGAGGCTCATTCCAATGTAGCTTAACCTAGGCCTCATGCTCCTCCCTCTTTCCTTAAGACTCTTTGGCAAAAACAGCTAGCTTTAAAACATAAATCTAGGGTTGAAAAGTGTTTTTGGGGCCAAGGCTTTTCAAACCCTAAGAATCAAACCCTAGGTGTAAATTTAATTAGGCCTAGGACATCTTCTTTCTTCAATTTATGTTTCAAACTAACTCAAGAAAAAGGAGAAATAGTGTAGCAATGGCTAGGCTATATTCTTCTTAATCAAATGGCTAAACAAATTTTTATCATGGGGACATGAAGCAATAACCTACTTCTGTGCTTGCTCCATAGGGTTTGAATGATTAAGAATAATAATAACAATGTAACCATACATGTAAGATATTAAACCTACAACCATTCAATCAACAAGTTTTGTATGAAAAATGCACTTACAAATTCATGAAGAGCTTATCAAACCCTAGTTGTAACACCTTCCAATGATAAAAACACCATACACATGCAAAAGATAATCCTCCCAAGTGTAGCGCCTCAACTCCAAGAGCCAATAATCCAAGACAAAAGACTAAAAAAAGAGATCTCTCTAAAAGAGAAAGTTATGTTATGTTAAAATGAGGCTCAACGTCCTCAATTTATATCATCCAAATGACCTTTAATTACAAAATAGGGCATTAAAAACAACCGACAAGGTTGACTTAACAATATTCCATTATTTGTCACATTAAATGCTAAAATGTCAAAGTAAGAGCTAAAAAGGGAGACGTCAGGCCCCTCTGAGGGAGACGTTGGCCCTTTTTGGGCATCATCAGCATCCAGAAGGCAAAACGTTGGCCCTTCTAGGGCTCCTGCAGGCTGCCACATGTGCAAAACAATCCAAACACACTGCCACATCCTCCAGAAAACGTCCAGCCTGCCCTGGGTGGCGTCCTCTCCATCAAAGCCATCATCTCATCTGCAGGGGGTGAAACCCCCCTAGGTCGATCTCTGCCAAAGTGTCCTGGTGAGGATGTCCTTCTGTCTTCTTCATGCAAGGGATCATCATGACATTGTCCTTCCTCTGCCATCCCAACAACCATCTAATGGGCTCTTCAGCCGCATGGAGGTTCGAGCCAATCATCTCCCCATGTGTACCGGTCCTCTAGTACATGTCCGCCGGGTATGGCCCTGCACATCAAAGACTACGCCCTCCATGGGCTCATCAGTCCTAGAGATCATAGAAATGTAAATCATATTTCATCATTAAAGTTATCAAATAAATGCATGAAATCCCTAACATATCATGTAAGAGCTCAAAGATATTACACATATCTACTATACAAAGCTAAGGAAACCGATAGGACAACCTATTGGGCTAACACCCACAAGAGATGGAAAGTTCCCTCAGAAGATCATTCAAGCCATGTTTTATGAGGTGGTATGGTTTTAGGGATGTCCAGTCACAGTAAGACCAAGGGCAGGTGTTGTCTGTGGGTGCCTTTGTAGGAGGCGAGTTGTACCCGTCATGGATTCATTTTTTCCAAGCCCTTTATTGCCTTTATCTTTTTATTTATTGCTTTTCTTTCTTTTTTGCTTCAAGTTCTGACCAGAGGACACTGCCTTGGCTTGGTGACCAGAGCTGACAGTGTTACCCACTGGTATCTTCGCAGAAATGATAAGGCTGGCTCGTGATGAGACCACCTTTCCCTTGGCCATGCAACCAAAGGTCACTGCCCTGGCATGGTGACCAGATGATGGAAATGTCATATTGTTGGATACCTATGAACATAATGGGTTGGCTGGTGATGAGACCTCCCATCCTCTTGGTTAGGTCTTGTTTTTATTATTTTTCTTAGGGTCCCTTTATTTTCTTATCGAGAGGCTTTTTATTGCCTTCTCGGGGATCCCCTGGGTGAAGCATCTCTAGGTTTTATTTCCTATGGATTTTATCTTTTACCAGCTGCTTTTACCCCCTGGGCCTTTTTCCCCTTCTTCCCACAAGACAAAGTGTAACCCTCAAAGGTCGTCCCAATGGCCGGACTAGGGGAATGGGATGGATGAGCGGGGTATAAGGTGTAAAATGATAAAAGATGGTGGGAGCGGATGATGGCTCTGCAAATCCCCTTTGGTGGCTAACCAAAACCCATGAATATCAACTTGCTAATTCACCCCATCAGTCACCCCAACAATGGTCAAGTGGGTTAGTGTAAGATCCAAGAAGTCATCAGAAATGAAAGGAACCTAATGCATATATAAGAAGGTTATAACGATCAAATATGACACATACCATGATACCTCGGACCAATTACCTCATGGAGCAAGAGTCCTCTCTGATGTAAGCCCAGGCCGGTGGTGATGGAAGATGCTATTGCTGACAGGACAAATTTGACGAAGAAGAAGAGAGATGGGCCCTCCAGGGCCATGCTCAAGTCAATCCTTCTCTCGGTATTCCATGTTTAGGACCTGTGGGCCTGGAGACATGATCTCCTAGTTATCCCTAGATATCGAGGATAACAGGCCCAATCAATCGTGTATACACTAACAGTGAATGTGAGAGACAACACAATATTTCACCAGTAAATCTTCTTACTCTATTACAGAGTTTAAATAGTAACAATTTAGAGAGAAAGTAACAATTCATAATCTTAATATACACTTTTTATTGTTGGTAGTGTAGATAATACCGATTTAATCTCAAAGAGAATCATAAAGTACGAGAAACTTCCGTCCAGAGCGTCGCTATTGCCAGTAGTTCCAAGAACCACTCCAATCATGAAGATGTAGGACAGAATTGAAAAAAAGTTGTAAATCTCAAAGACATGAACTTAGTGAGATTCCAAACACTAATGGATAAATGAGCGAATGGCCACGGTTGTGCCAAGTTTTATGGAAGACATGCTTTCGATAAAATACCTCGCTATAAAGATTCGATAAAAAACCTGGGTTTATTTAGATGGACGGCAGAGAGGAGTGCTATCATGTATTAAGGGAAAACATGAAGAAGAATAAGATCAAGATAGGAAATGGTAGGGTGCAGTGGGAATGATGAAATTTTGTTCTTTTCTGGTTGAACAAATCTTATGTAAAATTCATTTGCTATTGAATTTGCAATCCAAATTTTTAATTTAATCAATTTGAAGATGATTTTTTAAACCTGAAATGGCCAAATTACAGTGAAGATAAAAAAAGATGCAACCTGCAGTCATCAAAGGTTGTATGTGATTTCATCAGGAATTTTAAAGTTTCATGAAGTACTTCATAGCAATTACTAAACTACAAAAATAAAAATAAAATTATTTTAATATTAAAATCCTTGTTATTTTATTTATTCAAAATGAATAACGGATCTATTCGAAGCCAGGTAATCATCTTTCTGAATTCAATGGTTTTAGAATCGACCCAAACATGCAAACATATAAAATGTCTCAATATATGAACTAATTTGGAGAAGGTTAATGGACAGTCTTGCATCTAACTTCCACCTCCTTTGCATGCATGTTCCCCATACATCAACTCCACTCATTTTGCATGCATCACACTTAGCTAGGTTCAATCCTCTCTCCGTAAGCTCTCCCATGTTCAATAAGACTGGTCGGATTCCCACATAGCATAATTGATAATTATCTTCAGGGCCCAAGCTTTGAAAGCGTTGTAATGACTGGGACCGATGGATGCGGGAAATGAACTTGGGGATTGTTTAAATCCGGATGCCGGTGGGCCTGGAAATTTTTTTCCGTTACAGGAAACCACGTAGCCAGAGTTAACAATTTCATCATCGCCTTTAATATGGAGATCAGACAAGAATGGAAATTTTTTCATGGAAAAGTCACTGCACAGTGACTTGTCGCGACTTGGAAATTTTACAGTTCTCTATCAATGGAATCCAATTGGTTGTTTATTTATGGTTGAAATCAATGGACTCTCCTTATTTCTTCTATTGTTGAGAGGTTTCACTCATTATCCAAGTTGGTCAAATAAGGGTTTAATATCTCATCTCCACACTTGAATGTATGATGCCACTTCTTCCATCATATTCTAGCCGAAGGAGTGGATTCGAAGCATCACGAGCATTGTGAGGAACATAAATTTTGTAGTTCCTAAGTTTGAATGGATCCACTTCACGTTGTGAGCATTTTTTCCTGTGAACACTGGTTTTATATGCATGCAAAGTTTTATTGGCTTTGATGGCTCTCGATAAATTAGGAATTTTTAATGATTTAGTGGCCAAATTGAATAATTAGGAGTTTTATTGTAGACATATCAACCTCCTTAAGACTTTGGTAGCTCACTTCATTCGGCAAAAACTAATATCCATCAATTCGTTAAGAAAGCATAACTATAACTAATTACCGTAGTACAGGTAACAATGATGTAGCCACCAAGATGTACAAGATCTATTATGAGAGGCCACCAATCAAGAGCTCCTTGCATGAGGTGATAAATGTGAATTTGTCTCTTTCATTGGCTAAGGGTAATCCCGGTAACATTATTCTTAATCTATGCATGTAAGTATCCTTCGTGTTTGATGAGACTAATAATCGTATAGGTAGTTGTGAAGAGACCACAAATATGTATGCTTCTATTAAGAGTCGACACCTGGCTCGCCTGACAACAATCTTTCTCTTTATCTTTATCTAAGAGAGCATGTGTAGGAGCTCTCTCTTTCTCTTTATGTATCTCATTATGTTTTTACAGGTAAATGAGATGCCAAAAATGTAAAGTATAAATGATGAGCCGTAACCTAACCCAGTTCATCCTGACTATTGTTAATCCTGGCTACTAAGTGTATTAGCATAGGTAAGGTGGGTGACAAACCATGTATAGAGGTCGTATTTGGATAAAAACCCATATTGGCCAAGGTTTTTCCAATATCATTGGGCTACTTCCTTATCTAAGAGAACATCCATGTATAGTAGCTCAAGGATTAGACTGTCTAATGGTGCAGTGAGAACCCTGCCAAGGATTAACCTAATCTAATCCAACTATGATGTGGAGCCACCACCAATATTGTAAAGGTTCAGGTTGATCCCAGTGAGAAACAAATCCTAAAGGGAATGGTTTCCTTCCTATTCTTAATTGTCTAGGGGGCTCTTATCTATCCATAAACTATATCATACTTGCTCTTAAGGAGTCAACACTTATAGATACTTGGTTGAGGTGGGTAAATCCATTTCTTTGGCTAATGTTAAACAATTCAGTGTAGAAACTCGTGCTATGACTTTTATCCTTTGATTCCTTAATTTTCATGGTATGGTTTAACTTGTTCAGTAAAATATATTTATGAGCTTCCATATCCTAACTTGAAAGAATTGACATAGGAAACCCATGCACATCAATGTTATTTTGGATGTTGTGAAAGAAACATATTCTTATGAAATATTTTGTCTATACATGTTGAAGATCCAAATCTTTCTGATAGAGAAATTGTTTGTGGGCCATAAATGCCAAAATTAAGTGTGCAGTAAAAATCATGACTAATGTAGGTAATATGAGAAGCTACGTTGATTTCCTTACACATGCTTCCTTTCTATCCATTTTATACCTAAATTATTGGACTATAGTGTTCCCTATGGTGGTTTAGTCAGGGCAACGTGGTGTTGGGAAGCCACTAATGGGATCCTCAATACCCCAAGGTACGAACCCAACTACTAGTGCAAGTGGAAGAAGGATTGAGGAGGCACAAAACCAAGATTGGGAGCTATGTATTAAGTTGTGTCCCTACTAAAAAATGCAAGGTACCTTGATAAAATGCATAATATAAATTCATATGTTGTAACTAATTGGATTTTTCATAGTTTTTTCTAGATAAGGAAGACAATAACAATACCAATAACATTCAGTCGAAATTCAAAACATATTTTCAACATCCTTTCACCATAGCTCGAATTAGATGGCTGAAATTCAGAACAGATGTTCAATAACAACCTTTCACCATAGCTCGAATTAGATGGCCAAAATTCAGAACAAATTTTCAACAACAACCTTTCACCATAGCTTGAATTAGATGGTGAGGATTACTAGTCATTTATTCTTTATGCATCTTTCCCTTCAGGGTAATATTTTCTCTTTCATAGAATGAAATATTTTGTCCATATTTTTGTAGGTTAAGTTTTGAAGGCCGCGATGCGACTTACGTTTTGCAAGTTGTGGAGCATGTAGGCTTCTTAGTGAAATGTCCTTCCCTTCTCAAGAAGGTTGCCGAATGCTATCGAGTGGAATGTCCTTCCCTTCCCAAGAACCCACAGACATTCAATTGCTCATTTTCATAGCATTCAATTGCAACGAGAGCTATTTAACTGGTAAAGTCTACGAAGGTATACATACCCTATCGTACCACCTCTGGATTTGAACTTGTAACCTCTTAAGAGGAAACACATATTCTTAACCATTAAGTACACTCAGACTGTATGAAACTAATATGAATCCCACAATTTCAAAAATCTTACAATCAAGTATCATCAAAATTTCAGAATGGATAAACTCCCATAATCCTTGAACCAAGCATCATCAACAACGTCAACCGTTTCAACTCTCTAGTTGAGTTGGGAAAATATTTCAACAATTTCAATTTCTATAAGATCGCCAGGTTACCCACTGAAGATGGTAGGATTTCCAACGAAGTGCCTCCTAATTTCCAAGTTGTTAACATGTGTAATATTCGTGCAATTCTTTTTAAGCGTGTCTTCCACAAATATAGTTGTTCTACATGGTGTTTGGGATTAAAAAGGAAAACCATAATTCGTTCCATATATGAAAATATTAATAATCCACTGAATATTTTGAGAAAGTATTGCAGGTTCTTGGTAATTTATTTTAAAATTTATCAAAATTTATTTATAGAAAACACAATGGAAAGTTGATATACAAAAATATTAATTTTCATGAAAAGATAATTAAATTTGTCTTTAGGTTATTTAGATTCACCACTCTTGAGGGGATAAGTGTCCATCATAATTATGTATTTTTGCATTTTTCTATGCAATCTATTTGTGAGAATTTATCCTTATATTGAAAATTAAAAAAAAAATAACAATTGTAGAAAAAACGATTGTCGTTTCTCCTTTCTCTTCAACGAAAAGAGATAGTCTAGAAATTTGCAATCAACATCCTTAAATTTTTTATTTCTAAATTGTGATTTAGTGGTATTCTCTTTTCATAAAACATTTAACCATTTTAATTTAAAAATATGCTATTTTGCAAGAGTGGATAGGAATGTCCCATAAGTAGTAGAAGTTTCCTCCAAATTTACAAGAAATGTGAAGTTGGGAGTGATAATAATATATATTAAAAACATAAAAAAAAAATATTTTTGATTAATCCAGATAATGATACATTTTAAATCTTATTTCAATAAAATTGAAAGTCAAAATTAGAAAATGAGAAACAAAAATGAAGTTAAATGATACATATATAAACTTCAAACATCTTTGTAAATTTGAAGCATTATTCTTGTTTTGAAATTAATTATTACTACCCTTGTAACAATATGATATAATATTGAGATAAACCTCTTAATAATTAGAGATAAGTCAACACACAAGCGACATAGAATTCTCACACTCACACTCTAATAATTTTATTGAAATGGATTACAATTTATAAAGGAATTCTAGTGGGTAAGTGCACAAATTTGGTGGACAATAAAGTGGGAATGAGGTGATTAGGAAAGCACACTCGTGGGAACACATGTGTGTTTCTAGGAACGTGCATGTGTACTTTATGTGACATGTTCGACAAACCCCAAACCTCCACTCAGCAAGAAACATAGGAACGTTCCCAAGAATGCATGCGCATTCTCAAGAACGTGTGCACATTCATGAGAAACACATGTACATGAACGTGTGTGTGTTCCTAAAAAAAATTTGAAATAAAAATAACGTTCACACATTCCTGATGTGCGTGCACGTTATTAGTAACATGAATGTGTGTGCCTTCCTGTTTACATGAAATATCTCTCTATCCCCACCACCTCTCTCTCTCTCTCTTTCCCCCTCTCCCTACCTCCATCTATCTTCCTCTCTCTCTCTCTCCAACCAATCTCTTCCCCTCTCTCTCTCCAACCACTCTCTTCCTCTCTCTCACTCATTGTCTCCACCCTCTCACTCCATATTCCCCTCGCTTCTTTTCTCCTTATTCACCTCTCTTTTTACCCCATGATTTTCCACCATCTCTCTCTCTACCCCACTCTCTCTATATTATCTCCACCTTCTCCCTCTCTCTCTCTCTCTCTCTCTCTCTCTCTCGATCCCTCCCTCAATACCCCCCGCCGCTTCACTCTCTCTCCCTCTCTCGCCCCACTAAACCCCTCTCCCCCTCTTTCTCTGCCCCCCCTCTCCCTCCTTCTTTCTCTCCCTCTTTCTCTCCCACTCTATATTGCAT
>ML781757.1:980427-999011 GCA_009831015.1 Picea engelmannii | reverse complement strand
GAGAGAGAGAGAGAGAGAGAGAGAGAGAGAGAGAGAGAGAGAGAGAGAGAGAGAGAGAGAGAGAGAATTGTATTGTGTTCAAAGGAATGTGCATGTGTTCCTATTTCTAATAACACATGTTCATTTTAGGAACACCTGCACTTTAGGAACACACACACGTTCTTTTCTTTTCCTAAAGCACGCACATGTAATTTGAATTTCATTTTTTTTCAGGTGGGAGTGACAACTCTAGAATACATGTTTACTGAGTTGGTTGCCTCAAATTTAGGTTTGGGATGAGAAACTGTGTGGTTTGATCTCTAAATACATAAAAACCTCCACTTTTATGAATTCCTTTCCATATCTTTGTTTTTGACGTTGTGTTTCTATAGGCTACATAATTTAGTTATTGAAAAACTACATAAACAGATAGAGTTGTCTGTGAAGATTCCAAATATACATTTTAAATTAATAATTTTTACTATTTTTAATATATTTTTTTCTTGACATATATCAAAATCCTATAATACATACCTCTCTTATTTCTCTATAACTTTTTGTTAGCTAAACCATTTCTCAAATGAGTTATATACGACACTAGAGGAGGTTGATATCTACGATATATATATATATATATATATATATATATATATATATTCATCATGTTAAGACCCTCTTAGCCTGCACGGACAAAAGGTGTTGTAATTTCAGGGATATGTCGACTTTGATAATTTAAAAAAAAAGATTGAAATAATATCATAAATTTCAGAAAAATGCACCACACAAGAACAACGATTTCTCTACAACTATACAAGTTTTTGGAACAAAATTCCATTATTGAGGTACTGAATACATGCACAAACAAAAATATATACCTTACAGTTTTTTGGAAAAATAAGATACCATTGTTAGAAAAAATCAAATTTGACATAGTTATTGCCAATTTCTATGAATACAAGTTCTATATTTGGAAAGATAATTCAATTTTATATGTTTCATCCTCTTACACCATATTCAAATTCATCGTGTAAGTGTAACAAACCTCCTCATTACGACAACAACTCTGATAACATGTGCCAATTTTTTTTTTTTTAAGGTGTGTGCGCTTGTGTAAAAAGAAACAGACACACTGGACTGTACGACACCACCCGACGACTAACAAGATGCACCCACGATGATCACAATAACAAGACATAAGGCACACAACAAGTAACTGGAAACATTTAATGACATACTGGGTTATTCACAATACGAACACCGAAGGAAGAATCCATAGTGGCAGATTTACTATTTCTGCACAGGAAAGCAGGGCGTTTAATCTTAGTTCTCTACTCCGGGGAGAGAGAAGGTCAGATAGGCTCCTGGCCGACTGCTCAGGCAGAAACTAGTAATCCCCTCAGGTGTGTCGCAAGAGTGGAAACCCTACCTTTAAAGGGCCCAAGACTCTTTATACGACACTGGATTCCTTACACAAAAATAATCACACACACAAACATATATACTAAGGCTACATGGAGGTGTCTATATCTCGCCCGACACAAGCAGACAACAACAGAATTATTAAAATCTTACTCTTAGTTTTAATTTCTTCTCAAAGTGTGGATCATTCCATATCCTTGCAATTAAAGCACAATCACTCTTATAGCCTATCAATTTTTAATTTATTTATTTTTTTAAATAAAAATGTAGAACTAGATAGGAAGGTATAAGCGGTAGTGGTAATGTTGGCTCCATTTGCAATCATTTTATGGTAACCTTCCATAGATGGACTTTCATTTTGCACCATTGCTACAATCAATCCCAATTATTACTAAGGATAAAACTTACAACATGTCATTGATTTCACTAAGATAGATATTATTGACTCTTTATCACTTCATACTTCCTATAAAGCAATGTTATTATTTACTCTCTTAATTTGATAGAGGAATTTAATTAAGTGGATAAAGACAATTATTAATATGTGGAAATTAGCAATGTTGCAAACTCAAGAAAGAAAAAGAAACACTACATAAAATATGTTCAAACTGTTAATGAAAGTTTGTATCCTTTTTTTTGTTTTGAACAAGTATGAGAATCATAGTCATGGATATCCACTAGTTTTTTTTTTATAAAACATATTATTTAAGATAGTATGTATTCTTCAACCAATGAAACTAGTTTCACCACTTGATTTGTCTTTTAAATGTTAATTTCTTCCTACAATTTGTATTGTTACAAATCTTAGAGGGCTAGTTGTGGACCTTAAATTTCATTTTCATTAAAAAATAATTAAGCATTGCAACTACATTCCAGTGGTTGGTCTTGACTGCAAATAAAAGTATGTTGAAACATAGATAAGAATAACATGCGATTTCAAGTGAATTTTTACAAGTATTGTTGTAATAACATCTAGTCCAGATTTATTTTGCAATAACTTTTCATGATTTCCAAGTATTAGAAGTTTTAACCAAATTTCATCAATCTCAAAATTTGATATCAACCTCATCAATCTCTCCTTAAATTATTTATAAACTTTTACTGAACAGAAATTATAATATTTTAATACATAACATACAAGAGCATAATTACTTTACTCAAGATTCCAATATTTTTATGAAGATTATATTAAAATACCAAGATCATCCTTCCAGCTGGAAAGGCACTTTAATAATTCTTCCTTTCCGCTTTAAACTAAATTTTTAAACAAAACATTCATTCACCCTTAGAAATAATAATTACCTTCCTTCATTTCGAGTTTTGATGACGAGATAAAAACATATCTAAAAATGAAAAGAAGGGAAAAACGTGGAACAAAATCTCTGCGTCAAGTTCAGTAAATTAAGGGCGTATAGATAGGGAGTAAGGGCCAAGGACTGTCAGTCGGGATGATGACCCACTGTGCATGCACGCTGGGAGGGGAAATTAAGTCAAGGTTTGTCCGAGTGGTTGGCATTCAATGCCTAGTTCAGTCAACGACAAAAGGGTCATTGCTGGAATTAAAGGGCACGGACACGGTATCAGTCGGCCATGGAATCAAGCAAGGGGAGGTTTGTATCTGGTTTTTAATGAACTGGAGTGCACACTACAATACATAGATGCCCACTCTGAAATATAAATGCACTCTGAATATAAAAATGCACTCTATAATACATAGATGCCCACTCTAAAATACTCTTACAGTGATCTCGATGAATAAGAATTCAAGAATTCTAATTAAAATCGTATACATGATCTAACGAATTCCATATATTCAAATTGCAATAACTATATCCATGATTCAACGATTCTCTAAATTCGCATGCAAACCAGACAACTACTGTACAAAAACGCAGTAATAAGACGCACACTACTGTACAAAACACAGCAATAGAAACACAGTAATAAATGCCCACACTGAAATAAAAACGCACACTGTAATAGATGCCCATACTAATAGAAGACAAAATGCCCCAAACGAATTGCCGAAAATTTACAAACGAAAAGACAGTAATTTGCAAAAACAAATGACAGTAAATTTTTTAAAATGAAATGACAGTAACTTATAAAACGAAATGCCCACAGTCCAATGAATTCGCCTACAGAGAACACAAAATGCCCACAGAGAATGTATCACCCACAGAAAATATCAGAGAATGAATTCACCCACATAAAATTTCAGAGAATGAATTCGTCCACAGAAAATTGCACAGACTATATCGAGCAAGTGCTAGGGTTTAACAATAAATCTCACAGGTCATACCCAGAAATCGCAGAAATAGAGTGTAGAAAAATCATCTGAAAATGCAGAGTAATCCACTATTTTGCTAACCTGACAACAGCACAAAATTTCGTCTCCAAGTTAAAGCTCAAGCATGAGGTCCATCGCAGGCAAATATAAAAATGTAAGGCACGGTAGGAGAATGCATAGACCCAAGGAAGGTCACAAAAATCAATCAACAATCATTCAACCAAGCTATATAAAAATTGCAGTCATGCAACTACAAATCAGTTTACCCATTTAAAACATATGCAGATCTAACCCTATATCCAAATTCTTTCTACTCTACCAGAAATAAAAATTATACTGTTGCCCTTCGTCCACTTCGGATGATGTCCCGCACTCTATGCCGCTCTTGCTCGCCGACCGTAGAGACCTCACCGGTACCTCCCAGCCAATCGCTAGGTGTACTATGCTTCCCCCTTAGCCCCCCGAGCTGTAAAGGGGCCACACACAATCCAAATGGTAAGTCTATCTTCCCAGCTCGCCTCGCAAGGTCGAGCTACCACTCCTATTCAAGCTGAGAAAATCCCAACTCCTCACAAACAATCAGTCAAGTCACAAAATCGACAGCGTAACCTTACGCTAACAACCGATCCCCTTTTTCCCTCATCTCCCTTTCTTTTATAGAGTTTTGAAACCCACCAACTTTCCTAAATCACATTTATTTTAAGTTTTAATGAAAACCCTCTAAAAATTCTCTGTCGTACAAATGTCATTCATCCCCCACGTTTCTCCAAAATTATTTTCTTTAATTTATTAAAAGACTCATTTCCCTCACCCACCTAGAGTCACTCCTAAAATTACTCATAGGTGTTCCTAGATCCCCTTACATGCTTTTAATAACTTTCCCTAAAATGAAGTTGCTAAATTTAGTTCATTTTAGAAAGTTCTTAATTGCAGATTCCTTTATTACTTAGTTTCCCTATTTTTATTATTCCCTTCATTTTTTTTTATTTTTTTTAAAACCAAAAAGGTAAATCCGCTAGTTAATCTTTTCATTTTATTTTTAAATTCATAACTTTTTATACTCCCCCCCACGTAAAATAATTTTATTTCTTCTTTACAAATTAAAACCACGGATTTCAATTAATTTATCCCTCTCTTCACTTTACCCCCCTAAATTCAAGAAGACTAAAACCATTACTTAAGTGGGTTTTAGTTTACAACTTTATTTTTTTATTTTTATAGGGTCTTTTGCTTAAGGTTAATCGAAATTTTATCTTAGAAAAGTTTTTAGACTTAAGTTTAGATTTTGAACTGGGTGATAATTGTTTAGGGGAGTCGTTTTAAGAATTTCTTAAGGCGTTAAAGTCTTAGGGCCATCTAGGTTTGTTTCTTCCTCAACATCAATGCGACATGCCATTCAGGATGCACCACGTGCTCCAAGGGTGCCACTCACCTCGTTCGCTTCTTTTGCACGATGTGCCCTTCAGGATGCACCACGTACTCCAAGGGTGCCACTCGCCTCGTTCGTTTCTTTTTCACGACGTGCCCTTCAGGATGCACCACGTGCTCCAAGGGTGCCACTCACCGACTTGACTGATTGGTGGACATCTATAACCCTTGGAGTCAACACTCCGCCAGGTGAACTTGTGGGATACTAAGGGCTCTAAGGAATAAGGCCCCTGAATTATTACGCGCCCTTTAGAATCATCGTGAGCGACTGTCGCAGTCTGCCCTCACGACATCGTGGATCCTCTCGAACTAGGTAATCGTTAACCTAGTAGGCTGTGGCAAAGCTGCTATCCACACCTCTCCCTCAACCTCTCTGGAAATCGTGTGTGCCCCCTTTACTCCATATGTGAGTCTGGTCGGCAAGCTATCGTCAGCCTGCATCATCAACAATCGTGTTAGAACATGTCAACATCAAATCATCAAATTAATGAAATATCACAGTAAATAAATCAACCCAAATAGCACACTCCCTGACTTAATCCGGAGTCCAAGGGTTCCACCGATGCCTCTGCATCCTCAAGGTCCAAAACCCTGCACACTTAATAAAGCTGAGTCAATAGCACATGTCTACATCAAAGCAGTGAAACATCATGTCATCTATCATAACGCATCATAATCAAAGATAAATGTTTTGACATCATAAAAGTCCAGATCACTTGCAAGAAAGTGTCCTCAAATAATAAGTTTTCTCAGTGCGCCAGAGGGGGATGTTACATACACCCCCTCTTGGTCTAAACTTTGTCCCGAAGTTTCTCAGTATAAATGCCGAAATAAAAGTATCACAGTATCATAAGTCTATCTATCAAACAAAAATGGAAATTGCTGGTGCATATCATATGCATCCTTCCAGGTCACCGATTGTGGACTATAACTGTCCCACTGGACCTTGACCTGATCTACCGTTCGACGTCGTAACTTTCGAATGCGATGATCTAATATGGGGACCGGCTCAGCCGTGAGCGCTCCCTCGTCCGATACCTGCAAGGAACACATGTCAATCACGTGTGTAGGATCACTAATATAATTTCTCAAAATAGATACATGAAAGACATCGTGCATACGCCTCAAAGAATCAAGCAAGGCTAGTCGATAGGCCACGAGCCCCTTTCTCTCCACAATCTCGAAAGGTCCCACAAACCTAGGAGAGAGTTTAGCTCCCTTTACAAACTTGATCGAACTCTTATGCGGTTTAACCCGCAAGAAGACTCGATTGCCGACCTTGTAACTACGGTCGACTCAGTGCGCATCGGCATAACTCTTATGTCGATCCTACTCTTCTTTAATCCTTTGTCTTATGGTTTTCATTTTCTCTTCCATTTCTTGGATCACTTCTGGTCCCACCAGGACCTTATCCTCAAGCCGATCCCAACTCAAGGGCATCCGACACAGTTGCCCATAAAGAAACTCAAAAGGTGCCATCTTAATGGTGCTCTGGTAACTGTTGTTGTAAGCGAACTCTACTAGATGCAAGAATTCCTCCCAATGCTTTTGTTGGTCCATAACGTACATGCACAACATGTCTTCCAAGGTTTGGTTTGTTCGTTCTGTCTTTCCGTCTGTCTCTGGGTGATACGCAGTACTAAATTTAACTTGGGTCCCCAAAGCCTCTTGGAAACTCGTCGAAAATCGTCCATTAAACACTGATCCTCGATCAGATATAATCTTCTTAGGCATGCCATGCAGCCTCACAATCTCACTGATGAAAACTCTCGCTATGTCAGGTTCCTGATACGTTGTACGTACATGAATAAAGTGAGAACTCTTCGTCATAGTGTCTACTACTACAAAAATCGAGTCGTGTCTCCTTGCCGTCAGTGGCAATCCAACGATAAAATCGATCGAAATAACTTCCCATTTCGATTTCGGAATGGCATGTGGTTGAAGTAATCCTGTCAGGTGTCTATGTTCAGCCTTTACCTGCTGAAACTCTAGACATATAGCCACAAAGTTGACTATGTCGACCTTCATTCCTTTCCAAAAGAATAAGGGTTTAAGGTCTGCCCTCATCTTCATGACTCCTGGGTGAGCCATGTAAACTACTCTATGAGCCTCGCTCAGGATCAACATCCTCAACTCGTCATTTGGTGGTACGTAAATCTGACCTCTAAACCTCAATAACCCGTCGCTATCAAAATAAAATCCCTCATATCGTGGTACCATCATTGTGTTTTGTCCAATAAAATCCTCGACTTCTTTGTACCAGTCATCGTCACACTGTAAAGTGAGAATCTTCTCACATAGATTCATCTGAAGAGGAAACACCGAAAATATGCGTGGCCTCCGACTCAAAGCATCAGCCACTCGGTTCACTGTTCCCTTTATGTAAGTAATCTCAAAGTCGTACTCGCTAAGAAATTCTGACCAATGCCGTTGTCGGGCATTCAGGTCGCTTTGCGTAAAAATGTGTTGTAGTCCACAATGATCAGTCCTTAATTCAAATTTTCGTCCAACAAGGTAGTGTCTCCAAACCGTCAAGGCATATACGATGGCTAATAACTCCAAATCGTGCG
The DNA here is from genome assembly GCA_009831015.1 of Picea engelmannii. Classification (NCBI taxonomy): domain Eukaryota; kingdom Viridiplantae; phylum Streptophyta; class Pinopsida; order Pinales; family Pinaceae; genus Picea; species Picea engelmannii. The sequence continues at coordinate 991,325 of ML781757.1, read as the reverse complement.
TTGCATAGTTCTCCTCATGCCTTCTCAATTTCCTCGAAATGTAAGCAATCACTCGTCTGTATTGCATCAAGACTCCGCCTAAACCTTCCTTGGATGCGTCAGTGCATACCAAGAAGTCTACGTCCATGTCAGGGACCTTTAGTATCGGCGCTATGGTCAACAACTCTTTAAGCCTTTGAAATGATTCTATGCATTTCTCAGTCCAGACAAACTTCTTGTTTTTCTTTTGCAATTCCGTGATTGGATTTGCTATCTTCGAAAATCCGTCAACAAACTGTCGATAGTATCCTGCTAAACCCATAAAACTACGCACTTCTGTGACATTCGTCGGCGTAGGCCATTCCATAATAGCCTCAACCTTGGCTGGATCCACGGTGATACCTTCGCCGGAGATGACATGCCCTAAGTAGTGAATCCTCGATTGATAAAAAGAGCATTTGGACAACTTCCCATACAATTTGTGCTCTCGTAAACACTGTAGTACCAAGCGCAAGTGCTCGTCATACTCCTCCATCGTTCAAGAGTAAATCGAAATATCGTCAATGAATACTTGGACGAACTTGTCCAAGTACTCATGGAACACCCCGTTCATCAAACTCATGAATACCCCTGGGGCGTTTGTCAGTACAAACAGTAAAACAGTAAACTCGTAATGTCTAAATCTCGTCTTAAAGGTGGTCTTAGGGACGTCATCCTCTTTGATCCATAACTAGTGATACCCTGATCGCAAATCGATCTTGGAGAACACCGTCGCACCCTTCATTTGATCGACTAGGTCATCAATTATTTGTAAGGGATATTGATTCTTGATCGTAGCCTTATTCAGTTGACGGTAGTCAATGCAAAGCCTCCACAATCCGTCCTTATTTAGTATTAAACTAACTCGTGCACCCCACGGTGACACACTAGGGCGTATCAGTCCCAGGTCCAACAACTCTTTCAGTTGCATTTTTAGCTCTTGCAACTCTAGGGTCGACATCCGATAAGGCGTTCTTGCTATCGGTTTGGTCCCTGGTTTCAGGTCTATGGTAAAATCCAGTTCCCTTTCCGGCGGCATCCCAGGCAACTCCTCTGGGAATACGTTCACAAACTCCTTCACCACCAGAAGGTGTTCTAGACCTTCTGCTACTCCCTTTTCGTTTAGCGCAAGGATCGCATAAAGCTTGCACCCCTTGCGCATACTCTTATGTAACTATAAGGAAGAGGCGAACCTCAGGGATACTCCCTGGTTCTGTCCTACAATCACCCGTCTCTGTCCTTCATCATCGACCAAGCTCAACCTCTTCGTCTTACAGTTGAGTATCGCCTCATGCGATTCCAACCAATCCATAGCAATCACGACATTGTAAGATCATAAGATTGTGACGTACAAGTTGACCCTCGTGACAAACTCTCCCAGATTAAGGGAACAGCCCGTAATCTTTCCTCCAACCTTCTGTTTGGCTCCTGAAGCCATCTCTATGAAGCTAAACTTGTCATGTTCAACTCCCTTTACCTTAATCCTTTTTAGCGCTGCACCATAAATGAAACTCTCAGTAGCACCTCATTCTATCAAAATACTAAGGGTCTGGTCAGCGATAATACCTGTCGTCTCAAGAACAGTTGATTGGTTCTCTTCCTGACGATTATTCACCGCCACATGAATCTGATGGGCCTTGTCCATATCTCCCACGGTATCGGGTCCGGTTGATCTGGATGCTCTGGTCCTCTCCACAGGACAGTCGCGCTGGTAGTGTGGCTCCCCACACATCCAACACCCCTTCTTCGGCCCAGTAGTCCTGGTTCCTGAAGTAGAAGATGACGGCCCACCAGCCTGGAATCCAGGTCTGTTATGCTGAACAGGCCTAAACTGCTACTGATGCGGGCAACGCTGCTACTAATGCTATGGTCCCCGATAAGGTGCTCGCTGCTGAGGCAGCGGGCGTCAGGGTGTAGCAAAAGTGGCTCCCCTATGGAAGCCATGATATCCTGACGTATGTCTCGCTGGTGTCTGATGTTGTAGTGTACCAGATGAACCCTGCCCTGCTGGTCTCACTAGAGTCCTAGTCTGACCCCCACTAATAAGCTCCTCCTCGGCTATGAGGGCCTTTTGGACAATGTCGTGCAAGGTTTGAGGCATAAAGATCCTAACCTTTGCACACAGGCTACCATTAAGGCCAAACACGTACCGGTTGACCTTGAGTTTCTCTATGTTAAGGTGCAGAGCATACCGGAGCAGCTCCATGAAACGTGCCTCGTACTCGGGCACCGTACAAATTCCCTGTCGTAATGCGTTGAACTCCTTGAGCTAACGCTCAATGAATTCCTCTGAAAGGTACCTCTCCTAGAACCGTTCCTCAAACAGTTCCCATAACACATCTTCAACAGCCATGTTCAACTGCGGCAGGAGTGTCTTCCACCATAGAAGAGCGCTCCCCTTCAGTTGAAATACCGCCATGCAGACCTTCATGTTGGAGGTATAATCATGAAGTTCAAAGCACATCGCCATATTCTCCAACCATGCCTTGGCGGCGGCGCCATCCGGGGCACCAAATAACTCGGGAAATTTTACCTTCTTGAGTTCACGGTGAATGCTACCTGTAACGGTCAGTGCACGCGGTGGAACCTCATCGGATGCCAGCGCCCTGGCCTCGTCTCTATCCAATCGGCTGATCAGTGCCTCAGACATGCATTGAAAGGACCTTATCATCCCAACCACGTCTCCAACTGCTATCTTCTCCTATCCGAGAACCTGCTCGCCTCCCTGGGGGTTAGACCCCTCAGGCGTGGATGCTACTGGAGGCGTCATGCCTCCTCCCCTAGCACCCCGTCGTCTGCCTCCGCGGTGTCCTCTAACCATGATTACCTGCACACGCACAATCAACTCGATCAGCAACAATATACTCAATCAAATCATGTCACGAAAGTCGTAGTGAATCCCAAGTCGCGGGTCGAACCGGCTCTGATACCATATGTAACGAACCTCCTCGTTACGACAACAACTCTGATAACATGTGCCAATTTTTTTTTTTTTTTTTAAGGTATGTGCGCTCATGTAAAAAGAAACAGACACACTGGACTCTACGACACGACCCGACGACTAACAAGACACACCCACGATGATCACAATAAGAAGACATAAGGCACACAACAAGTAACTGCAAACATTTAACGACATACTGGGTTATGCACAGTACGAACACCGAAGGAAGAATCCATAGTGGTAGATTTACTATTTTTTCACAGGAAAGCAGGGTGTTTAATCTTAGTTCTCTGCTCCGGGGAGAGAGAAGGTCGGATAGGCTCCTGGCCAACTACTCAGGAAGAAACTAGTAATCCCCTCAGGTGTGTCGCAAGAGTGGAAACTCTGCCCTTAAAGGGCCTGAGATTCTTGATACGACACTGGATTCCTTACACAAAAATAATCACACACACAGACATATATACTAAGGCTACATGGAGGTGTCTATATCCCACCCGACACAAGCAGATAAGCAACGGAATTATTAAAATCTTACTCTTAGTTTTAATTTCTTCTCAAAGTGTGGATCATTCCATATCCTTGCAATTAAAGCACAATCACTCTTATAGCCTATCAATTTTTAATAAAAAAAAAATTTTAAATAAAAATGTATAACTAGATAGGAAGGTATAAGCGATAGTGGTAATGTTGGCTCTATTTGAAATCATTTTATGGTAACCTTCCATAGATGGACATTCATTTTGCACCATTGCTGCAATCAATCCCAATTATTACTAAGGATAAAACTTACAACATGTCATTGATTTCACTAAGATAGATATTATTGACTCTTTATCACTTCATACTTCCTATAAAGCAGTGTTATTATTTACTCTCTTAATTTGATAGAGGAATTTAATTAAGTGGATAAAGACAATTATTAATATGTGGAAATTAGCAATGTTGCAAACTCAAGAAAGAAAAAGAAACATTACATAAAATATGTTCAAACTCTTAATGAAAGTTTGTATCCTTTTTTTTGTTTTGAACAAGTATGAGAATCATAGTCATGGATATCCACTAGTTTTTTTTTATAAAACATATTATTTAAGATAGTATGTATTCTTCAACCATTCACCACTTGATTTGTCTTTTAAATGTTAATTTCTTCCTACAATTTGTATTGTTACTAATCTTAGAGGGCTAGTTGTGGCCCTTAAATTTCATTTTCATTAAAAAATAATTAAGCATTGCAACTACATTCCAGTGGTTGGTCTTGACTGCAAATAAAAGTATGTTGAAACATAGATAAGAATAACATGCGATTTCAAGTGAATTTTGCAATAACTTTTCATGATTTCCAACTATTAGAAGTTTTAACCAAATTTCATCAATCTCAAAATTTGATATCAACCTCATCAATCTCTCCTTAAATTGTTTATAAACTTTTACTGAACAGAAATTATAATATTTTAATACATAACATACAAGGAAATAATTACTTTACTCAAGATTCCAATATTTTTATGAAGATTATATTAAAATACCAGGATCATCCTTCCGGCTGGAAAGGCGCTTTAATAATTCTTCCTTTCCGCTTTAAACTATTTTTTTAAACAAAACATTCATTCACCCTTAGAAATAAGAATTACCTTCCTTCATTTTGAGTTTTGATGACGAGATAAAAACATATATAAAATTGAAAAGAAGGGAAAAATGTGGAATGGAATCTTTGCGTCAAGTTCAGTAAATTAAGGGCATATAAATACGGAGTAAGGGCCGAGGACTGTCAGCTGGGATGATGACCCACTGTGCATGCATGATGGGAGGGGAAATTAAGTCAAGGGCTGTCTGAGTGGTTGGTATTCAATGCCCAGTTCAGTCGACGACAAAAGGGTCGCTGCTGGAATTAAAGGGCGTGGGCACGGTATCAGTCGGCCATGGAATGAAGCAGGGGAGGTTTGTATCTGGTTTTCAATGAACTGGAGTGCACGCTGCAATACATAGATGCCCACTCTGAAATATAAATGCACTATGAATATAAAAACAAGCTCTGTAATACATAGATGCCCTCTCTGAAATACTCTTACATTGATCTCAATGAATACGAATTCAAGAATTCCAATTAAAACTGTATACATGATCTGATGAATTCCGTATAGTCAAATTGCAATAACTATATCCATGATTCAACGATTCTCTAAATTCGCATGCAAACCAGACAACTACTGTACAAAAACACAGTAATAAGACGCACACTACTGTACAAAACGCAACAATAGAAACATAGTAATAAATGCCCACACTGAAATACAAACGCACACTGTAATAGATGCCCATACTAATAGAAGACAAAATGCCCCAAACGAATTGCCGAAAATTTACAAACAAAAAGACAGTAATTTGCAAAAATGAATGACAGTAAATTTTTTAAAACGAAATGATAGTAATTTATAAAACGAAATGCCCAGAGTCCAATGAATTCTCCCACAGAGAACACAAAACACCCATAGAGAATGTATCGCTCACAGAAAATATCAGAGAATGAATTCGCCCACAAAAAATTTCAGAGAATGAATTCACCCATAGAAAATTGCAGAGACGATATCCAGCAAGTGCCAGGGTTTAACAATAAATCTCAGAGGTCATACCAAGAAATCACAGAAATAGAGTGCAGAAAAATCATCTGAAAACGCAGAGTAATCCACTATTTTGCTAACCCGACAACAACACAAAATTCCATCTCCAAGTTAAAGCTCAAACATGAGGTCCATCGTAGGCAATTATAAAAATGTAAGGCATGGTAGGAGAATGCATAGACCCAAGGAAGGTCACAGAAATCAATCAACAATCATTCAACCAAGCTATATAAAAATTGCAGTCATGCAACTACAAATCAGTTTACCCATTTAAAACACATGCAGATCTAACCCTATATCCAAATGCTTTCTACTCTACCAGAAATAAAAATCATATCGTTTCCCTTCGCCCGCTTCGGATGACGTCCCGCGCTCCGTGCCTCTCCCGCTCGCTGACCGTAGAGACCTCACCGGTACCTCCTAGCCAATCGCTAGGGGTACTCTGCTTCCGCCTTAGCCCCCTGAGCCGCAAAGGGGCCACACACAATCCAAATGGTATGTCTATCTTCCCAGCTCACCTCGCAAGGCCGAGCTACCACTCCTATTCGAGCTGAGAAAATCCCAACTCCTCACAAGCAATCAGTCAAGTCACAAAATCAGCAACGTAACCTTACGCTAACAACCGATCCCCTTTTCCCCTCATCTCCCTTTCGTTTATAGAGTTTTGAGACCCACCAACTTTCCTAAATCACATTTATTTTAAGTTTTAATGAAAATCCTCTAAAAATTCTCTATCGTACAAGTGTCATTCATCCCCCACGTTTCTCCAAAATTATTTTCTTTAATTTATTAAAAGACTCATTTCCCTCACCCACCTAGAGTCGCTCCTAAAATTACTCCTAGGTGTTCCTAGATCCCCTTACATGCTTTTAATAACTTTCCCTAAAATGAAGTTGCTAAATTTAGTTCATTTTAGAAAGTTCTTAATTGAAGATTCCTTTGTTACTGAGTTTCCCTGTTTTTATTATTCCCTTCCTTTTTTTTTTTTTTTAAAGCCAAAAAGGTAAATGTGCTAGTTAATCTTTTCATTTTATTTTTAAATTCATAACTTTTTTATACTCCCCCCCACGTTAAATAATTTTATTTCTTCTTTACAAATTAAAACCATGGATTTCAATTAATTTATCCCTATCTTCACTTTACCCCCCTAAATTCAAGAAGACTAAAACCATTACTTATGTGGGTTTTAGTTTACAACTTTATTTTTTTATTTTTATAGGGTCTTTTCCTTAAGGTTAATCGAAATTGTATCCTAGAAAAGTTTTTAGACTTAGGTTTAGATTTTGAACTGGGTGACAATTGTTTAGGGGAGTCTTTTTAAGAATTTCTTAAGGCGTTAAAGTCTTAGGGCCATCTAGGTTTGTTTCTTCCTCAACATCAATGCAACGTTCCCTTCAGGACAGACCACGTGCTCCAAAGGTGTCACTCGCCTCGTTTGTTTCTTTTGCGCGACGTGCCCTTCAGGATGCACCACGTGCTCCAAGGGTGCCACTCACCTTGTTCGTTTCTTTTGCGCGACGTGCCCTTCAGGATGCACCACGTGCTCCAAGGGTGCCACTTGCCAACTTGACTGATTGGTAGACATCTATAACCCCTGGAGTTAACACTCCGCCAGGTGAACTTGTGGGAGACTGAGGGATCTAAGGAATAAGGCCCTCGCATTATTGTCGCAGTCTGCCCTCACAGCATCGTGGATCCCCTCGAACTAGGTAATCGTTAACCTATAGTTCGAGCCACGGTGGGAGTGCTAGTAGGCTGTGGCAGGGCTGTTGTCCACACCTCTCCCTCAACCACTCTGGAAATCGTGTGTGGCCCCTTTAATCCATATGTGAGTCTGGTCGGCAAGCCTTTGTCAGCCTGCATCATCAACAATCATGTCAGAACATGTCAACATCAAATCATCAAATCAATGAAATATCACAGTAAATAAATCAACCCAAATAACACACTCCCTGACTCAATCCAGAGTCCAAGGGGTTCCATCGATGCCTCTGCATCCTCAAGGTCCAAAACCCTGCACACTCAATAAAGCTGAGTCAATAGCACCTGTATACATCAAAGCAGTGAAACATCATGTCGTCTATCATAACGCATCATAATCAAAGATAAATGTTTTGACATCATAAAAGTCTAGATCACTTGCAAGCAAGTTCCCTCAAATAATAAGTTTTCTCAGTGCGCCAGAGTGGGATGTTACAGTAAGTACCTTGAATAATCCATCCAAGTTAACGGATTTATGTTTTTCCATGTTTTCATTACCACTAACGTGTCATGAGAGACCATCATTAGCTTGCACTCACCCTGGTTTAAAAAAATCCTAGAATAGTGGATCCGAGTTCATTGAATCATCTAAAGAAATTGACACCTATGCGATAGCTACATTTCTAGATTTTATTCTAATAGTCCTCCTTAATCTAGAAATGTATTTTTTACAACACCTAACTTATCTCTACAAATTTCAAACTTCACCTTTCCAAGAGGCTTTGTAAATATGTTTTCGACATTATCATTTGTATTACAATATACCAAGTCAACTTCCTTTGATTGTATCTTCTTCTTACAAAATGATTATGTGTCTCAATATGCTTTGATATATCATGATACACTAGATTGTTTTCTAGTTTGATGTAACTTTGGTTATCACATTTGATAAATGTTGGTAGTTTTTTTTGTTCTCACACATATTGAAGAATCCATCTCAACCAAATTTCCGTACAGGTGGCACTGCATAAATATTTTTACTCAAATTCAGTGGATGATAGAGATACAATTGTATACTTATGGTTGCTCCATGACACGATCCTAGATCCAATTCTTAATGCATAACTTGTGGTTTAATTTCTATTGTTAGGATCTTCTGCCCAATCTGAATCTAAATAGCATGTCAACTCAACATTAAAATCATCAGTTTATTTAATACCAAAATTAATAGTTCTATTCAAATATTGAAGGACTCTCTTTGTTTCTTTATAGTGATTTTCACGAGGCTTAGCCATGAATTGACTAAGTGTAGTGACTGAATATGCAATATTTGGCATGGTTGTAGTTAAATAATTCAAATTTATCACCAACTTTCGATACAAGGTAACATTCATTTATTTAGTCTCATCATCACTGATAATCTTAATATTCTATTCTAATGGAGTAGACACTAGTTTACATTCACTCATATTAGACCTCTTAATTAACTCCATTGTATGCTTTCTTTGTGTGATTAGTGTCTTACCGTATTCTCTCCATACCTCAAGGCCCAAACAATAATGCAACTATCCAAGGTCTTTCATCTCAAATTCTTGTGACAACAATCTTTTGATTTATCCAATCAAATCATTACCATTTCTTGTTATGATTAGAACATCAACATATAAAGAAATCAACGTAATATAACCATATCCATCCTTCTTGATATAAACATTTGGATCACCTTTACTTTTAATAAAACCTTTCTAAAAGAATAAAGTATCAATTTTCATATATGGTAATCTAGTTTCCTGTTTAATTCCATACAATGCCTTCTTTAACCTACAAACAAGATGCTCCTGAACTTTATTTACAAACCCCTCTGGTTGCACTAGATAAACCTCTTCCTTTAATTCTCCATTCAAAAAACATGAATTAACATCCAACTGATATAGTTTACAATTATAATTAGTATCCATTGAAATCATTAATCTAATGGTATTCATTTTAGGTATAGGTGCAAAAGTGTCTCCATAATAAATTCCTTCTTTCTGTGAATAACCATTTGCAACCAATCTATATTTATACTTGTCTATACTACCATCAACATTAAATTTAGACTTGAACGAACATTTCGATCTTATAGGGATTTTATTCTCATGCAGTTCTATTAATTCCCATGTTTCAATATTCATGATAGAATCATATTCTTCTTTCATGGAATATATCCATACTCTATGGTCTTTAGCTTGCTCTAAATTAAGGCTCCACTACATTCATAACTCGAGTCATTAATGCATTGTATTTATACATAACAAGTGTATAAATTTTTCGTGTTGATCTCCTTGGTGCTACACTTCTTTGTGGAGTTCCTTCATCCCTTCTTGGTGAACTATGGTTACTTGAATTGTCCATGCTTCTTAAATAGTCATCTTGAACAAGTTTAATGCCTTCTTCTTCTTTGACACATTCATCATTATCATTAGGAAGATTCCATACATAATGACTATCTTTTTTTTTTTACTTTCATCTGCATGTTCATGAAATAATACATCTCTACCTGCAAAAAACTTATGAGTGTTGGGATCATACATTTTATATGCTTTGTGATTAGTACAATAACCAACAAAAATTCATTTGATTGCCTTGGCATCAATATTTTTCCTATCTTCTTTAGGAATATGAGAAAAAAATTTATTCACAAAATCCTTGGATGAATTACTACTAGTTTAAAGCTATAAAATGCTTCAACATGTGTTTTATGCTCTAAACGCTTTGTAGGACTTTTTTTTTTTCATATATACACTAGCAATGATTGCTCCAGCCCAAAATTTTGTTGAAAAATGTTGTTGTATTCCATTGCATTTGTAATATTTGAATAAATCCCTTGGTGTGTATTCTCCTCCTTGATATAATCAAATAATTTTGATATACCTTCATGTTTTCTTTTCCGTCAAATTCTTAAATTCTTTAAAATACTCAAAAACATCACTTTTATTTCTGATAAAATAGACCCAAGTATATCTAGTTCTATCATCAATAAATGTAAGGAAATAATATGCTCCAACAAGAAACATTGTTTACATAGGAGAACACACATTTGTGTGCACTAGCTCAAGAATTTCTCATTTCCTATTATTTGTATGTGTAGGAAACTCGTCCCTGTGTTGTTTACCTAGTCTACACCCCTCACATGAAATATGTTCATTCTTAATATTTGGAAGACCCTCCACCATATCTTTCTTATTAAGTAGAATCAAATCATTATGATTAATATGACCATACCTTTGATTCCATAAGTCTTCATCTGGCATAGTTGTTGATGTCAATGCTTGATGATTATTGTGACATCAAGCTTGTACATTCCTCCAACTCTAACCCTTGTTGATATAACTTTGTAGCGATCATGTATGTCCTTCAAAAAACACTGTGACTTAATAAATTCAACTTTTAAATTTTGATATGCAATAGTGGAAAATGAAAATAAATTCTTCGTAATTCCAAAAACAAACATCACATTATGGATTAGTTTCTCCTGACGATTAGGAAATTTGTCACACAAATATCTCCATAACCTTTAATTTGATGTGATATATCATCTCTTGGATAGATATTAGAACCATTATTTATCCTATGAT
>ML781757.1:959209-979851 GCA_009831015.1 Picea engelmannii | reverse complement strand
CTACCCCTTCTTTTATAGGCTAGAAGGAGCTAGGGTTTTGGACAAACTCTCGGCCATGCATGGCTGGGAGTTTCAGTTAACTGACCCATAGCTTTTTGTCCCGTCGAAAACTTTCCTGTTTTTGTGCTTTGTTAGGTAAACGCGGGCTGTAGTAGGCCTGCCAGCGTTCCAACGCGTGCAGTAGTAGGTCTGCCAGCATTCCAACGCATGAAGTAGTGAGTTAGGGCGTGTTTGACTTAACTTAAAAGGATTTTCAAAGAGGTTCCTCAGCATGGCTTTGGCAAGGAATGGATATGAGTTGGCCTGATTCCAGGTAAGCATGTGTGGCGCAATTTAGGGTTATAACAGATGCCCCCTAATGTGTGAGTTCAGAAGAGCATCTGATGGCTGAAATACATTACCAATTCTTTACCAATCTGTACTGATATGCTGAATGAGTGAGCCCAGGAATCAGGAATCAGGAGGTGCCATCTGCAAAAAATATCAAATGTCTCACTGAGGTGGGCATACCCATTCTCAGGATAAAATAGAACCATGGCTACCAATCAAATACACTGTAGATCCATGTCAAACAACTATGAAGAGTAGCCGCGAATAATACATAGCGAAGCTACATCTCCAAATCAAAAAGATATACATATAAAGTATCCATCTCCCANAGAGCTCGAGCAACAACTTCAAAATCTTCTAAAACTCGGGTAGGAGTGTAATATGAGTGTACGACTGCACTACCCAGAGGTCTTCAATGGCTCGTCGGTTATGGACTTGATAATCTTGATGATCGGACTGAAGGCTTCAGTGATTTCGAACAAAGACTTGATTGGAGGTTCAGGATGGCCGAGTATGCGGACAAGAGACATATTGCAGAGGGGCCGACTCAAGCTTAGTGACAAACTTCCCTTGGATAATATCACGACAAGTGATAAGACTCAGGAAACATATCTGTTAATTATAAGTCTACGAAGCAGGAGGCAACGCAAACTCTCCATATGTTTGGAAGAGTAACCAAACGGTGGAGGAAACAAATCTATATAATGAGAAAAGCTTCCTAAGGTCGTACTACATCCCATAGTCTAATGAATCAAACGGCCAGATGTTCTTTATCCAGGGGCGACTCATGATGCTGCCAATAAAGAAAATACTTTTCCCATCCTCTTTTTGGGGTATATTTGATTTTTTTGTTCTTTTTGATGATTTTGAAAAAGAATAAAGGAGTATTACGTTACAATGGAGGAACGAGTACAAAAAACATACAAGCTCAAGGCACAAGGACAAGACTGATGTTCTAGGGAAATTATACTCGGTAAAAATCCTCTAGTGGCAAAAGGTGTTAAGACGCAAAGGAAAACCGTTACTAGGATGATGGGTAAAGGATGCAAATGCGGTTGATAGAACACACAATGGTAACGTCCTTCGATGTAAGTGTAACGAGCCCAGAGAAGGTAAGCTCGGTGGTTTTTCATATTTAGAGAGTTTGAAAAAGCATAAAAGGAAACTCCATTCGGGTACCTTTTTCGTCAATAGCCTAGTCGGTTCGAAAAAGGGATAAACTAGCACCGATTAGACGTCAATTCAAAACCATTTTAACGAGTGTGAAAAGGACAAGATCACTCGGCTATTTTTTCACTTTTAAGGATTCTGAAAAAAGATTAACTATGGACTCCATCAGGAATGTTCTTATGGACCATTTTAACGAGTGTGAAAGAATAAGGTCACTCGGCGATATTTTCAATTTTAGGGAGTTTGAAAAGAGCTTAACTATGGACTCCGGGGGGGTTTCTTTTTCGTAAATTTAGTCCCTCAGGCCCAAAAAAGGAATAAAATTATACCTGAGGATACTCTTCTAAAGAATGGACATTCAATAGAGTATTCCTTTGTTCGTATAGTTGACCATCCAGACCGAAAAAGGGGTAAACTATCGTCGGATAGACGTGACTTCAAATCTCAGTTTAACGAGCGTGAAGGCCACAAGATCACTCGACAATCTTTTCATGTTTAGAGGGTCTGAAAAGGGCTTAAAAGGAGACCCGTTTAAGGAATTTTCTTCTGGACTAGTTTAACGAGTGTGAAGAAACAAGGTCACTCAACAATCTTTTCATCTTTAAGGAGTCTGAAAAGGGCTTAAAGAAGACTCCATAATGGTTACTTTTCTCAGTTAATTCGGACGAGATCGAAAAGCATAAATACAGTCTCGCTGGATCTTTCTTTTGGGTCTCAAAGAGAGCTTGAAAAACAACAAAGGTAGCCCATGATCGACACTTTGTGGGTCGATGTCAAGTATCGCTTCGTAAGACCAGGCAAAAACGTTGTGGAATTCTTTGAAAAGATCCGTGTAAATATGAATCTCTTCGGGGGAGCAATCCACTCTAACAAAGACATTCTCCACGACGCCAGGGTTTCGGGAGATGTTAATAGGTATAGTTTCAGCGATAGTCGCCATATTTCCCTCAGCATAAATTTCCTATGTAGCTAAGAGGTTAATAGGACACGGTTGATCTCCCATCATGGTGATAGTGAATTCTCCTGCCTCGATTCGGTGTAACTCTGGGAGGAAATAAGATCTATGATGAAGATCGTCCCAAGGTTTGTCTGGACTAGTCATTGCTTTGATTACTGCTTCGTTGGAAGGCAAGACTAAGTCTAACGAATCGGTAGTAGCAAGAGAATCTTGAGCCCAAATAGGCTCTGGAAGTGGATCCAACTCTTGTGTGGGAGTCAGATCTGGGTTAGCCGAATCTTGCTGGACTAAAGAGTACGCTACTTCAATATCCGACAAGGGCATGGACATGCCGGAGTGCCCTGTCTCATCCATCGTGGATGATGGGGAAGGAAGAATCCACAGATCCTAAAAGTAAGTCGTGCGGAACGACGAGACGTGAAAAATCTCAGCCTTGTGGTGAGTCGATATAAACTTGACATCGCCATGAGGAGGTGGGTAATCGAACGTACCCATCAAATATGGGCACAAAACAAATCCTACGTTAACGAAAACGGCTTGAGGATTATCTATCATGGGAACCGTGGATGCCCCCAAAGCTGGGTCAGGTCTAGAGAAGGAAAATTGATCAATGGTCACTATCCGACCTTCGTGCGGAAATAACAAGACTCGAAAAACTGTAGCAACCACAGCTTGCATAGCATAAGTCCAACTATGACCTAACAAGAGATTGTAGTCGAGGGGGGCATCGACTACCTCTACTTCGACGCACACGGTCTTCCCTCCTAGCTACACAGGGAAAGAAGGAATGATTCCATGTGGTCTAAACGAACGATCGTCGAATGCAGTGAGGAGAGTAGGTGATGGAGACAACTCAGGCTGACCAATGGCTTTCCATCAAGCTAACGAAATAATGCATGTTGAGGCGCCCTCGTCGATCACTGTGCGAAATATATTGCACGTAAAAGTTTTCGTGGGATGATCCACTACTATCTGAAACGCTACGTGGTAAGGCAGACGAGGTTTCAAGTCAGTCGTATCTAACATGATGGTACCCGGGTTACAAATCTCCATAGAGCCTAAAGCAGTCAACAAGTCTCTTCTCTAAGCAGGGCAACTTTGGAGGACTTCCAAGGCTGACATTGCACAAGGGGTTTGGGATAAATCTTCCACCACAGAGTAATTATGGGCGGCCCTTGCGTTTGGATTGTGAGAAGATTTCTTAAATGCACCCTTTGGAATGCGTGTCATTATTTCACCCAACGTCTTCTCGATCTGTAGAGGAAGATATGGGAGTTCGACTTCTTTGCCCTTCTCAGAGGCGCTTGGTTTACTATAGTCATGCGCTCTAGTCGTTATTAAAGCATCACCCCTAACCATATATATGTTCGTGGAAGAGGAATTATTTGTGGGAGGGCAGGTTTCCTAGCTGCCCCCTTCGGCACTTGTAGAGGCTTGAGTTAAATTTTGCCCATGATGAAATGGATTAGTCAACACGACTTGTTGTTTCTCTGTGACAAACTTTTGGGCCTCTGCAATTCGAGGACACAGAGGGGTTGGGTGGTCTTCTGCACACAAGTTCCACGGGTACCTCGCCTTTCGTTTTTTCGTAGTTCCCTCGCCAGCATTATCAGTGGGTTTTTTATTCCCCTTACCCTTCTTGCGTTGTTTTTTCTTCCCTTTAGGCTGCTGGGGGGCCTTTGGGTTAGTCGTCTGCACGGAGTGTACTTCCGACGTTTGGGTAGGAGGAGCAGCCAAAGTAGTAGTCTGGCTGGCCGTTGAGTGTTGTATAGATAATTGTTTCAATTGTTTTTTCAATTGCTTAGCGGGCTTGGTTTGTGCCGAACCAACGATACCATCAGCATGTGGTCCGGCTCTCTGTCTAGTTTTATCCAGTATCGATCATGGTGCATTCGGTAGGATGTTGTATAATAAACTAGACTGAGAATAGATGAGCTCAAACTGTTGAGCCCTTATGATGGCATCTTCTTCCGAGAAAACCCCAAAAGTTGCGACGTCTTTGGATAATTGTGGTACTAAAGACTTAAGGAACCACTCAAGCAGGAATGCTGGTGGAACTGGTACTTTGATTAGACTCTTTCGGCATCTCCACTCTTGGATATGATCAGAGATATGGTCCGCTGTCGTCTGTTTGAAATTAGCAAGCAGCTTTGTGCATGCGTCGTATCTCATAAGTAACTGGAAATGGTTAAGAAAGGCCATAGCCAGTTCTCCAAAAGAAGAATATCGTGAGCTATCAAGCTCGATGTACCATTTCGCGGCACTCCCGATAAGAGTGCGTTGAAACAATCGCAACAGGATGGAGTCATCTTTCAGTGAGTTAGATGAACACCAAAGGTGGACAGTAGTCACGTGATCACCTGGATCTTCGTTAGGCTTGGCCTCGAACTTTGGAATGTCCGAAGGCAACTTCGTTGGCATAGGAGGCCAACGTGGATCGTGATAAATAGGATCATTTAACAACCGTGTCAAATCGGGCAAGTGTAACATTGCCAGGAATGGTAGTTTGGGCTGCTGCTGATAGCCTGGGAAAAAGGGTCCTGGAGTTTGACTGGCACCAGGTTGCCAGGAAAAGTTTGGCTATTGGCCCGGATTCTGGTAGAAACCATGGCCCTGACCAGCGTAAGGATTTTTCATCTGTGGAGACATCATTGGTTGATTCCCCATAAAGGACATAGGATTTTGGGCATTCATCGTGTTTGACGGACTTTGGGAAGGATTAGCCCATGCCGGTCCCGATGGGAGAGGCATAGAAGTCTGTCCAAGGTTCCATTGACTGTGGAAAGAATTACCCTAGAACGACATTCCAGAGGAAGGAACGGATCCTTGTCCTGAGTTCCAAGGTCCTTCCATATGTGCCCCCGACGCAGGAATAGTACCCTGCACCGGAGTAGAATGTCCAAAGATGGGGGTACCCCCAGATGGTAAAGCGGTGGATGTGAAAGTGTTGTTACCAAATGTCCCGTTCCAAACAAATGGTGACGAACCTACCGACAGAGTTTGCGCAGGTGTTCCTTGACTCTCGACTCCAAATGAACTCGTATGTGCAGGCTGCCCGGCGAGCTACTGATGCGGACCACCAAGCGAAGGGGACGAAGGAGAGATATGACCTCCAACGTAAGGAAAATCATTAAAAGGGACAGGAATGCCCCCAAGTTTACCTTGCAGAGGAGCGTTAGAGCTCCCTGCCCCCAGACCCGAAGTCTGTAAAGTGGAGTGAGTGAGTGCAGGACTTGTACCTGAACTAGGCATACCATATGAGAACAGAGAGCCTGTCACACTAGGTGTGAAGGGATTTGTGGTAGCCGCGATAGATGGGGTCGGTCCACTGTGCGACGTAGTTGTGACCGAGACCGTGGTGGCCCGGACCAACGACAACAAGTTAGGAGATGCTTCTCCTGTGGTAGAAACGGTGGTGGGAATGGAAGAAATCCCAGAAGAAGTAACAGAATTTGGTTCCATAACTATGTGAGGCACTGATAGGCATTCGTAAAATTGAATTGGCACAATAACTTGCGACCAAGTATCAGTGGTTGGGGTTTCAACCGAACCAAGATTGGCGGTTGATTCCTCTGGGAGTTGTTCAGACTCAATGGTTTGGAACCTGGTTGCTTCGAAAGACCCTTGTTGGTCTAGCCTCCGCCTCAATGGTGGCGGGGGTGGCTCCAGTATAACCGGCGGCAGGCCCAGAAGCCTTCGTGACCGGTGGAGCTATGAATCCTCCACTGTGTGAGAAGATCCATGACACGCTAAGGTATTCTACACGATCAAACAGTAACACACACTAAAAAAGAAGCCCCTAAGAGATAAATCAAGCAAACACTAAACTAGTTAGAAGAACAGTTACAACAACCAACACTAGAGCAACTTACCGGTGCAAGTGCAACTCGAAAACGGAAGCACCCTCCGGGTATACTCTGCAAAGCGTGGCCCGATGTCTATCCTAGATACCGCAGTATACCCCCGCAGTCACCTGTGTATGTCCCTAGAAAAGATTGGAAACTAGTTTGCCAACACGTGAACAGTCACTAGGTGGGTACAGTCGATAGTCGGGTAGACCACAATGAGCAGGGTATCAAGTCCGAAACCTGTCAAGGGTATCAAGAGCAAATGGTCCAGAAGACAACTGAGGACCTCAAACGGATTCGAGACCCACAAAGCCCCATGGCAAATGCAAACGACAGAATCCCTCAACAAATCCTCGATATGTGTTCTCCACTACCCTCGGTCCGGCTTTGGAGGGGTTATCTCTGCTACCTTTCTTTACACGACCTCGTGTTTAGCCCCTGTGTTAGAGGGGGGTCCGGGATAACTTCCACGTAACTAGGCTTCTACACTCCCTATCACAGAATCCAATGTTTGGTTTGAGTGGCCTTGGAGAATTTACTCTCCAACCTATTCCAAGGCCCTAGTCCTGAGCTAGTGTATGAACCCTACACACAAAAAAGTCTAATAGGTTTTAAATTAGCGTTGCTTTTATGGGCTTTTTTACGTCACAAGGTATGAAGGTGAAACTGATGGTGTGTAAAGACTCAAAGAAAAATGAATAAGAAATGCTTGGAAACAAATTTTTTTACTAAAAATGCAAAAACCAACAACTTTTCACCAAGAAAGATTTCTTTTTCTTTTCAAATTTTCTAAGATTTCATGCAGCAAACATAAAGGAATTTCACTCAATCTGCAAGCTACTTATGCTCTAAATGCACTGCAAAAACTTATGAAAAAATACTTCTTCCTAGCTATTGATTCAACAACACAATCTTCAAACAAAGAAGCAAATGAAAAAGAGATTTTTTTATTTATTTAAGTGCTAAATGAAGCAACAAAGGGAAAATGCCGACAAGCACAAAACCAAGAAAACAAAATAAAATTCTGGCTTAAAGCGCAGATCATAAAGAATTAGAGCAAAGACGCACAACGACAATCAAGAAAGCATCGACTCTTACGCTTGTCTAAAAACCATAAAACAAAATCTTTTCTTTTTTTTTATCTTTTCTATCAACAATCAACTAAGAAAGAACAGGCTAAGGGTATGAGGCCCTAACCTACTGACTATGCCACCCTAGACTCAAACTCCTGAGAGGAACACTTCTCACCACAGGAGGGGATGACTGCCCCACCCTGACTGAAAAGCACCCAATCAAGCCCGCTACTATCACTGAAACAACACGCGTGCAAACGCGTGCTGAGCTATAACAGCGCGCGGGTACCCATGGGCTAAACTGGCACAGGCCGCATGTAGGTATAAAATCCAAGAAAAAATTAAACACAGGCAGCCCAGACCTGGAAGAGGCCTCTGGTATTGACAACCAGGGTCTCTTGAAGGCTTGGATTCTTCTTCCAACATAAAATAAAAAATGATTACAAAGAATAACAAAATGCAATAAAGAAAACTGAGACAAGACTTCGAACCATCAATACTCAGACAGGATCCTGAAAGCCCCCTGAGAATGTATAATTCTGACAGGGAAGAGGGGACTGCCTCTTAAGCTCTCTGACTCCTACACGCTACTGAAACTTCTACAACAAGAATTCAAACGCGGGTTGTAAGAGGTTAGGGCGTGGGTTACATGCGTACAAGCCTTCTGCAGGCTGCGTGTACCTCTGTGTGTCCCGATAATCACCGTCAAGCACAGTCAAGGAAAAGCTGGTATAAAGAACCAGGTTCCCTGCTAGCTCTGACCTTAAATTTGTATTAATTTGTAATTTAAGGTATTAGTAATTTGATTTTTAAAAACAATACTCGATTTGTATTAGTTATTTCATACAAACTTTTTTGTGTGTTCCAAGTTTCCTTAAATGTATTGCAATCCTTGAGATGTGCAATAATATTTGTATTACTCTGACCTGCTAGAGTAATTTGATTTTTAAAATCAATACTCGATTTGTATTAGTTATTTCATACAAACTTTTTTGTGTGTTCCAAGTTTCCTTAAATGTATTGCAATCCTTGAGATGTGCAATAATATTTTCCTTGATGGAAAGTCTCAAGAGTACCTTTCCCTTGATCTCTCTTCGATCCCAATCCTGAGTGTTGGAGGCAGATCCTAGTTTGGCTCCATCTATGGACACAGTTGACCAAACATTACATCCTTCCATGAAATTCTACATCTGAAACTTCAAATTCACAAAGTTTTATCCATCTAAATTAGTTGATTCGTTCCTATATGAGTCAACCAATGGATTTTCCATTTCAAAAAAAATATATTCAGGTACAACTATTTGAAAATGAATAAACAAATTTTTTTCCTTAAAATAATAATTAATTTACCTTCCTTTCAGATTCAAAATTGTTGCAAGATTCTTTATTGTTGATTACTAGTGTGTGTCATTATTTTTCACATGGGAATCCTTATCATGAATTCTCCTCCACGTGGTTGTATCATGCCTTGTTTGTGAAAACAACGACTCTCCTCCTTGAATGTCTCTTTCATTTGAGTTGTTCTTTTCTCACAACTCCCTCCACGCTCGTAGCTTCATGCACATGTTCAATTGAGCTACTCCTATGCTCTATTGGGATCCTTCCACACTCTTTTTGGACTCATGTAGTTCTCCTTTGCAGTTCCCTTAGACCAGGACAATCAATGGTTGAACACAAGTCCTTATGTTGTTCTCCTCTCAACAACAAATTGAACTCTCTCAGATTGTGGCATCAAATGGTGACACAAACAATACAATAATTCTAGAGGAACTAAAAATGATTCCTTCTTTGGAAGGCAGATCAATTGACCCATCCAACAAGTTTTATTCCTCTACATTCCAAAATATACTCTCCATGATTTCAGGGAAATGATTCTCTTCTCCACTCCAAGCAAACAAGAATGTTTTATTCTGGTTGTGCGAGATTTCCACGACATAATTCTGTGCAGATTCTTGTGCCATGATTTCCTATTTTTTTAGGTAAGTACAGGTTCATTAATTGTTGTAACAAATTTTGTAGATTTATTCTCTATGGGAAAAATCAATAAAAATCGCATTTTCTAGTTTTCCCTTCAGGGTTTTTCTAGTGGTGTTTTATCCAAAATTTTGCGTGTTAATGTGTGTGATTGGTTTTCTATTTTCCATCATGCATGTGTTGTTAATAAGATCAATGTATTTATGTTCATAAAAATCAGATTTGGAATTTATTTTTTTGTGTGCACGCATATGGGTATAAATTGTTTTTATTGGAATTAGAGATCACATATTAAGAAAATTAGCAAAGATTATGTCTAGAAAGTCATGGAAAAAGAGCTAAAGGCTAGGCTAGATATAGGAGCTATCATTCAACTATGGACCATTTTTAATGCTTACGATCTTTATAGAGGAGTGTCACAATAATAAAAACAAAATCCTATGTTGTTTCATTGACTTTAGAAAATCTTTTGACATAGTGACCAAGTCTAACCTTTGGAATATGTTAGAAGAGATAAATTTGTTCGATTACTGAGAGGGGGGGTGAATCAGTAATAGATCAATCCAATCATTTTCTAACCAAAATATGAAAGTGTTATATCAATGTAGCATTATCATCCAATGATTTCAGAGTGAATAAACAATGAACAAATGATAAATCATACACATACACAGTACACCAGTGTTTTTACATGGAAACCCAAAGTGTGAGAAAACCACATGATGCTTTTTCTTATATGTATTTAAGAATTACATTCATTGGAAGCACTGACTTCCTCTGTTTTCCGGCAGCAACTGGAAGGAGTCTCCAACTCCCTAGTTTCTTAGGCTACAACCTGAGGGAAGCTCCAACTCCCCAAATCTCTTGAAAACTCTTTCTAAAGATAGATATTGAATTATAATGTCCAATCTAAGATCCACTTTTTGGTGCAAAGCAGTTGGAGGAGGTTTGCAAGTTGATTTGGAACCTTTTTTGGGGGCATTGAATTAGGGTTTTTTCCAAACTTGGAAAATTTGAATTCCATCTTCTTCAAGAGTCATTAAACAGCCTTGGAAGGATTATATGCACAACATCAAAGATTCATGGAAGATCCTCAGACTAAAGATGTCGCAAAGGAGGCATTTGATATGGTCTTAGCAGATGACATTTTCAGTTCAATAGTTGCAGCTGTTATTGAAGGTCGTTCCATTTTACAATAGATTCCATGTCAATGTGCAAACAACATTTCCAGGGGAGTTTGAAGAAGACATGCTATAGATAAAGAAGATTGGGAAAGACAACAACAAACTTTGGAAAATAGCCAGATGATAAATTGTAAAGGTTGAATGACTCCATGCCCAATACTAAAGGCACAGGGTCTGCCAGGTTCTTGGAGACCTCGCAGGGAGGTCTCCATCCCAGTTGGAGCCAGATGTTAGCGATAAAAAATGCACTGGCATTTTTTTAAAGAATGATGCCTAATCTTGTAGGGAATATTTTACTAGATTCCCAAGCTTCAAATGCAGATTTGAAAGCACCATTGGAAAGATTAGGATTTGTAGATGTCGATCAATTATTCAAGCATGTAAAACAGACTCTCCATGACTGAGAAATTTGATTTTTAAAAAATCTGCACTTTCACCAGCTAACTCGTCTTGAATTTTGCTAGTTAGCTAGTGAAAGCTCTACTTTTCACCAACTAAGGAGCGGATTTTCGGGTAAATTAGTTGGTGAAAGACTGTCACGACCAGAATAACCGAATTTTTGCCCAAATCGGGATTTTTTGAGTTTGAATGGTTTGAAACCACTTCAAATGGACAGTTGTTGAATTATCAAGTCTGATCCAAAGGCTAGTTTTGATGGATAAGGTGAAAAAGAGGTTTTTCAACTACATTTGGCATCTTTTTCAAAGGCATAATATTAGGGGTTTGAAGACACATCATCCAATTCGAATTTTATCTATGGAGGACCAAATCAAATAGCCTTGGGAGGCTAAAACTGCACTTCATCAACAATCTACTAATCTTAGAGATCATTAGATATGACCTTTTCCTATTTTGTTTTGATTTTCCATTTTTAGTATTCTAGATCCATTTTTATAGGATCTCATCCTACACTTGTTGTATCTGTTTTGATTTGACTATTTTTAGTAAATCTTATCCATCTTTCAAGGATCTAGATTTCATCTTGTAAGGCTATAAAGCCAAAGACATTTGGAGCACTATAGGGGGCAATGTAGGAGACATTTTTTGTCCATTGTACTAGACTCTTTATTGATAATAGAATCACAGTCCTCTTTTGTTTTCAATGATAGATTTTCTCATATTTTCATCATTCTGTACTTTATTTCAGTTTAGCTCAGCTTCTAAGAACTGTTATCTTCTTATTAAGCTCATGAACTTGAACTAAAGGTTTTCTTGCTATCTTGTATGACCCTGCACATTGTTGTATTTGGTTATCTAGACTAGTATTCTTTATCTCCTATTCAAACTTTGTTGTCTGATCATTGAGTTCTAAAAGCATTGTCTTATTCGAATGTATGAAGTGGTCCTTTTCATTAGCTATTGAGTTATCCTATTGTTCCAAGTATACAAATTCTACCATACTCTTAAGTTACCAAGCATTCTTAGCCTACAACCCTAAGGAGTTTCTTGGAGTGATACCACATAATATTGACATCAACCTCTCACATGATTAGAAAATATATAATCTCAATGTTCAATCATAATATGGTAAGTAAAAAAGATGGTCATGTACTATATCTACTTAAATTCTAACTATTTCAATATGTATTAACATTAAAAGAACCATATGGGCAACCTCAACGCAAACTTGTTAGATTATTATTCTTCAATATCACATTGTGGTATTTCATTGAAGGAAACTATATTATTATTTTTAAATGTCACAATGCCACATTTTATTGAAGTCACCTGTATTATTATTTTTGAAATGTCACAATGTTTCATAATATTAAGGTTAACTTCTTAAATTATTACTCTTGAAATGTTGCAATGCCACATAAAATTGAAAGTCAACAATATTATCAACCTCAAACATAGCATCTTAAATTATTACTCCTGAAATGTGGAAACATGACATTGCATTGGAAGCAATCATATTATTACTTATAAAATGTTAAAATATGACATATTTAAGTTCATCTCTTAAATTATGATTAAATTATGATTGTTGAAGTCTTAGAATATCCTATAATAATAAAGTCAAATATATTGTCAACCTCAAACATAACCCTTGATATTATTGTTCTCAAAATATGTACATTGAAGTCAGTCATATTATAACTTTGAAATATCACAACGTGACATATGCTTATATAAAGATTTGCTCAAATAGTGTATTTCCAAAGGGAAAAGTAATGCTCCTCTAACACAATGTGAACCAAAGTTGACATTTCGAAACTAACAAAAGCATTCCTGCAATACCTTTACAATTAATGCCAACTAAAGAAGTACAAAGATATGATTATAAAACCATATTCATCCATAGTCAATGATGGTGAGCCACAATTAACATAGTCAATCATGATTAACAATAGTTAAACATGGTAAAAAATGGTTGAACATTGTCAACTTTGGTCAAACATGGTCAATTATAATCAAGTAGTCAAATATGGTCAACCATGGTCAACTATAATATACCATAGTAAACCATGGTCAACCAAAGTCAACCATGGTCAAACATGGTAAACTATTGTCAAACATCAATAAACATGGTCAACCATAGTCAACCATTGTTAATCATCGTCAAATAGGGCCAAGCATCATTAAACATGGTTAACCATCTTCAAACATTATCATAGTCAAACATAATCAACCATGATAAACCATAGTCAATGATGGTCAAATCATAGTCAACCATAGTCAAATATGGTCAACCATAATAATCAACCATGGTCAAATATGGTCTACCATAGTAAACCATGGTTAGCCATAGTCAATCATAGTTAAGTATAGACAAACATAGTCAAATATTGTAAACCATGGTTAAACATTATTAACCATATTGTTAATATTGTTATTTTAATTCACAAATATATTAGTACTCACTTACACTTAGATAATATATTGTTATAATCATATTATTAAAGATGCTTGATATATGTCATTCACTGAAAAATATAAACATAAAAAATGAAAAATAAAATAAAATAATGTATAATGACAAGTTTTAATTATTTGTGTGTTTCTTCTGGATATTCAACTATGTGTAATTTTTTGAAACATTCAAAATTTGGAGTGGACACTCCACCCATTATGAGGAACAAACAACTCTAAGAATGATCGAATAAAATATGTTGGGGTGAAGATTAAATAGGGTGGAATATAGCCATTGGAAAGAGACGTCGATAGAAATTGAAATTAATGATTGAAAAGAGGAAATAAGAAGGCTGAGAAACCCATTGAGGGAAAAAATAAATTAAACATGTGATATGAATTGTATGGAATTAAAAAATATGGATTTATAGAGATGTGAGGAAGAGACTAAAGTTTTGATTAATATACAAAAGATGAAAAATATCCCTTTAAAAGAAAGTAAATAATAAAAATGTCAAAGGAAAAAGGGGATTAAGAAAGGTGAGATATTAGCGGTTGAGGGAAAAATTGATTAGAAATGTAAATTATGAAGGAAATTGAAATTATGAAAATAAAAATGAGATTAATAAGATTAAAATTACCATAAAGGATATCAATTTAACACACGAGAAGGAACTACAAGTTTTTATTATGCTAAGGGTGGAAATTAAGAGAGAGCAAAGAAAGAGGTTCACTAGGGAGGTGAAGGAGTTTTAAAATAAAGAAAATATAGAAAAGTAAAGGGGATGAAGAAGAAGGGAAATTCAGAGAGATGTTAGAGAGAGATGTTAGAGGGGGCGAGATAATCTTAAGAGGTGAGAGTAAGTGAGCAAAGGAAAATGGTGCAGAGATAAACGAGGGTTGCAACAGAGGGGGGAGAGAAAGGGAAGAAATAAGGATTATCTAAGTAAGTGTTGGATAGTAGGTTTCCATGATTGGCTTAGTTTATAACCATCTTCTCGATTAAAGTTGTTGGGATGTTTTTCTCTTTCAAGAGCTTCACAAATGATCCATGAGGAGTAATGAGGTGTTGGTACAAGCGTTTTTGCTTTGTCAACATATAAGATGTTTGGTGGCGTTGGAGTGTTTTGTGATTGTTGATTTGGAGACGTGGTTATGGAGGGTGTCAACCATGTGTTCTTTAAGATGGGTTTTGATCGAGCGACCTGTTTGGCCAATGTAGAATTTTCGACAGGAACAAAGAATTTTGTATACTCCTTGGCTTGACATAGGGTCATATTTATCCTTGACACTTCTGAAAAGATGTTTAAGGGTTTTATGGGGTTTAAAAAAGGTTTTGATGTTCTTTCTTGCTAAGATTTTAGAGATGTAATCAATAATGTCATGGATGTATGGAAGGGAGACAAGAGCTAAAGGCAAGGTAGAGGATGGAGAATCTTTTGGTTTTAGGGTGAAGGTCTAAGTGAAAAGCTTTGTTGATTTGTGAAGTGGAATAGCCATTGGATCTAACAGTTGATGAGATGGGCTTTCTCTTTA
Organism: Picea engelmannii; assembly: GCA_009831015.1. NCBI lineage: Eukaryota > Viridiplantae > Streptophyta > Pinopsida > Pinales > Pinaceae > Picea > Picea engelmannii. The sequence goes on along the minus strand of ML781757.1, from coordinate 964,925 downwards.
TCCAACAAATGGGGGGCAAGATTGAGATGACTCAAGTTACCAAAGTTTTAAGGATGACAAATTTTTGGGTTGGGTGGTGGTGACATTAGGCATGAAGGTATCTATCGATATGGATCTTTTTCAATACACCTAGTGGATGAGGAAACCATCGGATTGACGAAAGATGAGAACATCCAAAAAAAGAAAAGAATTCTCTTGTTGGATTTCCATAGTAAATGTTTAATTATATAATTATGCTAGTTTAAATTTTGAAATAATAATAAAATTATTTTTATAAAAGATAATATATTTAATTAATGAATATTTAATAAATATAAAAAAATATGAAATACAAAGAGATTTTTGCCGAATCATTGTATTGGTAGAAAATTGAAATTAATTGTAACTTTTCCTTAGTTGATCACATTCTCGATGTGCTCAGAAATATCAAAACCGACTTAATTATTATTACCATATTTCATATTGAAAACCTTTGAATGATAAAAAAAAAATTAGATGTTTGAAAACAATTTTAACCATTTCTACGTCATCAAAATTTTAATATTATTTCCCTTACAATAATTTCATTATAATTCATGGCACTTGTGCCAAACAAATTGATATTGACAACTGTAATATAAATGCAAAACATCGAGCACAAATAATGCCATGATCCACATCAACTGCGTTAAGTTTGCAAATTGGAAAACACCCTTGACAAAACTCTGCTTAAAAGTTCAGGACATCAACTTAAAAGTTTTCAGGACGTCAACCGCTTAGAATTAGAAGAATTCTAAGCGGAGATGAAAAAAATTAAGTATAAAATTTTATTATTTTTATTTTTTATAATTATTATTGAAATTTTGTTAAATAAATGTTGATGAAAATATCATTTTTATTATTTAAATTATATTTTTGAATACATAAATAAATTTAGTTGCTTAAAAGATTTGAATAATGCAATTTAATTCAACAATTTATATCTACAATTTTAATTATTGTTTTAAATTTTATTTAGTTGACAGAAAACCTTTAAGTGTTATAAAAAACCCTAACTTAATGAGTACAGAGGAGAATGTTATTTTTCATGATATAAATTTATAAGAATCACTATTTTTTGTTGTTCAAAATCCATTTCTGAATGCAAAAATGAATTTAGCAAACTGGAACACTCTTAGAACACCCAGATTCTATAAAAATAATCACTCAAATCTACTAACCCAACATTTTTTCACATTTTGAACAAATATTACTAGAAAAAATCATCATTTTTTTGAATCTTTAACCTATCTTAGAATCTTTAACCTACGACCAATACAGCCAATACAAGTATCTTACTTCCATACTGAACTCCCATGCCATCAGTATGGGAGTATGGGAAGATAAGTGTCCTGTGTACCTGCTCTGTTGTGGTGCCCATGCTCCTACGTGCAACTGTGACTTCCTCCTCTGCATTTATTCTTCCTTCATGAGTCTTTCTAACTTATTCGTTCCTGAATCTTTTTAAATCTACAGGAGACGAGGTTTCCGTTTTTCCCCTACTCTTTTAGGAAACAAGGCCAGCAAGGGGCCGTTAGCTTTCCATGCCTTGACAGTTGCCCCTGGAGCCGTTTTTTCTTTCACACACGGATGTGATACTGCTTTTTTATGGGTCATGGGTTGTGGCTACTGACGTGGTGTCCCTATGTTGGAAGGAGTTTTCAAGGATTTTTCGACAGGATCTTTCCGGATTATAGGTACACAAATCTCACTGGGAAAATACCTCAGATATGTACATACTTTGAGTATGCCATTTCTTTCACATTCCATAAGGAATCTTTGGAGTTTTCCAGTTATTTTTCATTGCTGCACAGTGCATATTTCAGGGATACTATTTGCAGCAGTGCCAATTGACCGTGGTCTTCTATGAAATGAATAATATAATATGATAAACTACATTTTGTCCCAACAAAATTGGTTATATTGTTCCAAAGTCCTAATTACCAAAATTGCTTTCTTATATGTATAATGTATATCGCCTAGATCTCAAATCGAAGCCCTTCCATGCGAACTCTACAGATATAATTCTTTAGTCGTTTTATATCTGAGATCTGTACGGGCTTCAATATGAACTCTTCTGCGCCTTCGTCCAAACATCTGCTCAATTTACAGACCCCCGTAAGTATATAATCATGTCAAAGATTATAACATTGTACTGTTTACATGCATTAAAAACAAGAACATCTAGTCTGCAATTGGTAGCTTTTGACCGGCGCTTTCGATAAGCCTTGTTCTCAGACGGCATGACAACCACAGGAATCTCYTTGAGCTTTGAGGATTCCTATAAATTTTGTACAAAAATCATSTCACTCATTATCCACTCAAAATTAATGAACAAAACTTTCTATCCCGAAATGTTTGAAAATATTAAAAGTACCTTTACTCTTTTTAGAAAATCGTGGCCAAACATTCCTGGCATACAATAGTCCGTGATTATCATATTCACCTGAAGGTCCTGAATTGGAAACGACATGTTGGACTATATGAGATAGAAGAAGCCGATCTATTCAACAACTATATCGCTGTATACTGCATGATATTACGATTCTCACGAGCACTAATATATTCAGRCACACATTAATTAATCAGGCTACGGCTTCTACTTASGTTTACAACGTTTTGATCGTCCCCTAATCCCAGAAACTCCAGAGCCCTTTTCCCGCTGTCCATTGTTGTTACTGCAATACACATACATAATAAGCTTTGAAATCGCTAAAATGCCTACTTATATAACTCTATATAAAATCCTCAAAATAACAATAATACAATGATCGATCCCAGTCCGAACAAAACATTACCTTTGTAACAGGAGTTCTGCAATAGCTTTTGGATGACTTTTCGATCTATAATGCTCTCATCCACGGCCAGCACGTGAATCTGGGAAGTGATCTCTCCCTCTTCGCTCGAATGATCTGAAGTCGAAGGCATGCTCTGCTTTGTTTTCGGTTGTGAATATTCCGATCCTTTCCTGCCCATTAAATCTTACTCCACAACGATGCCCACAGAGCCGTTAAACAAACAATCTGTTCTAATCCCAGCGATGCCTATAGGAAATCCGGCGGCCGTGAAGAGAACAAACCTTTCAAACCAAAAAAAATTCAAAATCTCATCTCTCGTCGGCAAGCCGAACTCATTCATTTATGAGACGATCTGGTAAGTTCAAGGATGGAGAAATCGCTTAAAACAAGCTGCGGTGTTATGACGGTGGAGTGGACTCAAATCCCTAGCGTGTAATCAGGTCTCCATCACGGATGAGATTGAAGATAATTTCGAGATATCTTGCACAGATATTTCATGGACACACATTGAGGCCATTTTTTAATATGCAAACAATTGGACACAGAAAACCATCCCAGATCTTGGGTGTTCAAACACGAATCCTCATATGCACAAAATCCCAAAAATACAACCCTAGTCGCGGAGGATTATGCGGGCAATCCAATAGGAGAACGACAGAAAGTATTACGTCTGATATCACATGAATTGCATATGTCATACAAGATCGAATCGCTTCCAAATCGAATACCAAATTTTCCATCGATATGGGTGCTATTTCAATAGGGTTTCGTCAGCCTATCTTTTAAATCCCCACGTAATCACTGACCCCGAACCTAACGCAAGCTTAACCCGTAAATTATTTGTTTTCCTCGATGTCCCGCACTCTAAATTCCAGAAAAAATGCGCGAACTATATATCATTAAAAAGGATAAACTTAAAATGATGATTTTTTTAAGGTATATTTGTTCGAAAATTTGGTAAGAAATTATTGGATTCATAAATTTAAGTGATTATTTCTGTATAATCCAAGTATTGTAGGGATATTTCAGCATACTGAATTCATTTCTACATTCAAAAATAGGTTTTGAATAACAAAAAATACTAATTCATATAAATTTATATGGCCAAATTCCAACTAAAAAAATACTAATAAACCTGGAGTAAGTGGAAGACTCTTAATCTTCACAGATTTATTTGATTTTCTTTTTGATTTCATATTTAAAATGATAATTTAATAGTATGCAATTGCCACATAAAAAAAATATAATAATGAAAAATAGTGATTCATATAAATTGATATGACCAAATTCCTACTAATACTGGTATACCTGGAGTAGGTGGAAGACTCTTGATCTTCACAGATTTGTTTGATTTTCTTTTTTATCTCGAAAAATATGGTTGGTTTTCAAGGATTTGGCAAATTTCTTCTGCTCAAGTAATATCATATAATCATACACAATGTTTTCAGGGTCAATGATAATATATACGCACGATCTGTTTAAAATGGGAATTTAATAGCATGCAGATGCCACATAAAGAGTACAATAATGAAATTGACAACGAAGATTGACATTATTGTATATAACAGCCCAGTCTTTTTAATAATTTTTTATTTAAAATCCTTTCTAGATTACTATAGTATCAACACCATATGTGGTATAACTCCCCGTGTTATAAATAGTTTTGATTTAACATTGTTCCCTCATATTGCCATAGTTTTATATCAAGACCTAGTTAAGGTCGACTTCAAACGAAGTTATGTCCTTTTTACTCTACCATCATATGTAAGCATGAGTAATAATATCTTCGAACTTGTTATATCATTCCACATTCAACATTTTGTTTATACATATTTAATTCTTTCCTAAAAAAAAATGCATTAAATTTTGAACCTTAAATGTTAAGAGATATTTAAATTTTCATGTTTCATTATAATTTGCAAAATTTGTATACATTTACTTATCTATTATCTACAGCTATAATAATTTATATTATACATATTTAATTTTTTCCAAAAAAAATATATTAAATTTTGGAGATATTTAAATTTTCATATTTTATTATAATTTTCAAAAATTTATACATTTATTTATGAATAGTTATAATATATTTTTATATTAATACAGTATAAATTCATATTTATATATATATATATATATATATATATATATATATATATATATATAATAACATCATTTTAACATATAATTCCTTTTTAACAAATCTTTCTAAGGTTTAAAAATCCAATCATGTTAAGGGTTTGTGAGGCTTAGTGCAATTCCTAGGTGATTTTGATGATTTAGATGTTGTTGGAGTAGGGCATTTTGGGTAAGTTTTGGGAATCACGCAGGAGAAAATTGCATGACAAGTCAACAAAGAAGAAGCACGTGTGGAAGACAATTAGCACATATTCAGGAGCCAGTACACGAAATGTAGAAGTTAGTTAGTAGTAGTTAGAACATTTGGTCCATTTTGTAACGGGCTAAGCCCAAGCAACAATGTATAAATGTGTGTGGGTTTTGGGTAGAACGAAGAGAAGTGAATAGAGGTGAAAAGGAGTTGAGTGTGCACTGTATGTGCTAACGACTAGGTGTTTTGGGGTGGAACTGGTTTATTTTATTTGAGCGCAGTGTGCACCTATTGTAAGTATTGGACATGAATGAATAATATAACAAGTCAACCATTATGGACATAGCCCAGTTTGGGGTGAACCACGCTAAATATTTGTGTCATGATGTGTGTTGTTATGATATGTTGATTTACTCTATTTAATAGATGTTGAATGGTTAATATGAACATGTATCTAATAGTTCGATGCACATGCTAAGTAAGATAAATATTTCATATGTTATGATGTTGTTATTATTTCACACACAGGGTGTATTGCATGTAGCATAAATGAATGTTAGAAGGGTCTCCA
>ML781757.1:934838-948585 GCA_009831015.1 Picea engelmannii | reverse complement strand
GTGTTTCAGCATCTGTGTTCGCATTGATGTTGCAGCCTCTGTGTTCGTATAAACAATCTTGATCATCTGCGTCATTCTTCTGTTGTAGCCATCAATGACAACCTTAACCATCTGCGTTAGCTTCTGTGTTCCAACGCTGTTTTAGCACTGTTTTTCAACGTCTGTGTTTGCATTTGTGTTGCAGCATGTTTCAGCATCTGTTCTTCATAAACAATCGATTGCCATCAATGACAACCTTGATCATCTGCGCCTTGATCATCTGCGTCATCTCTGTTGTAGCCATATTTCCAACATTCATGACCCCAGAAGTTTGGTTCCTATAGTCCCCATAGGTACCTTGAGTGAGACTTCACCTTCTTGCGGGTGATGCCGAAAGGGCCTATATCTTGGGATTTGTTTGTGAATTAACGTTGAACCCTCGGTCTGCCTACTATGTGTCAACAATTAGTTTTGTTGTTGAGACCAGGATCTATGATTGAGGGGGATGTGGAGGCTTACTAAGGAGGAGATTGAAAAATGGTTGGACACAAAGGAAATCAAGATTGTTGTAGATAAAAATAAGAATCCATGGATCAACACAAAGAAATGGCTACAAAGGTATGTGTTTATAGATTTGCATGAAATTTTCTTTGTTGACTTTTTGAATATTTTAGCAAAGTGAATCTCTAGATTAATTTAACAAATCGAAATATTTCATACTGTTGTTCCGAAAAATTGGACTCCTGAGTCAATTAGGCAAGTCAATTATATAAGGAATCGAGTATCACGTGAAATAGATTAATGGCTGGAAAGTGTGGTGGGAGGTTACATTACTAAATTTTCCATAGATTGTACTGAGTCGTATAGTAATGCTAAAAGAGAATTCTTTAAGGGATCGCATGAAAGATACTCAAAGTCACTACCTACTAGGATTAATATGTTGTTGTGCAACATGGGAGTTATGAAAATGCAATCTGATTGCTAAGAACCTTTGCGCACATAGGGGGACAGGGGGTTGACCAAGGGATGGTCTGAGCATAAAGAGGGATGAAGAGAACGAATGAAGAATGGATGGGCTGAGGATGTCGAGAGAAGGTGAGTTTGCGATGAACGAAGAGATTGGAGTATTGTGCGATGGTGAAATATTCATAATGGATAAGAAGAGGATTGCGGATGAGAGAGAGGGGAAACATAGTGAGAATGAGGAGAGAGACACTGGTGTGATACTCCATATCGAAGGAAGTCTTCTCACATAAGAAAATATATGTCAACTCAGTCTAGTAGAAGAAGATACTGCTCAGATTAGACTCTGCATTGAACCCATGACCTTGTGTGCATCACCAAGAATTGAGGTAAGATCTTAAGCTTTGTCAATTATGGTTCATGAAGGAAATAATATAGTGGAAAAAGTAATCAAAGAAGTGGAAGTAGTACTCCGATCCAGAATCAATTAGTGTTATCATGAAAGAACACCATGTAGAACATGATGGTAGGACTAGATCCTACTCTAAGAATGCTTCTCTTCCACGAAGCGGTGACATAGGATCCAGAACACCATTTTTTCATTTGTGAGATAATATAGACTATGAAGAACGTCCAAGACAATGATTCAAATATTGTACAGTTAGCAACGACATTCATAGATCACGCATTATTATGGTACATCAAATATCAAACTATGACACCTATGGGATAGACTAGAACATTGGTAGAGTTAAGACAAACTCTATTGAAAAAGTTTCAAAAGCCTAAGTCTGAGTCACAACACATTATAGATTTGAAGGAGATCAAGCAGATATAATGAATTAGTGTGAAACTACAATCAAAGATTTAAGATACTGAAGGATTGATTTACATTCCAAATTCCAGATGAACAACACATGAAAGAGTGGTTTATTGTAGGATTGTTGTCACATATACGTTTCCCTTTGACATAGCAGAAGATTGTGTCATAATCAGAAACCTTAGAAATTTCTATTAAATTAGAAGCATCACCGGTAGGAGAAAATGGCGTAGGGATGGATCAAGTACAATCATAGTTAGGAGTGATTACTCTTCAATTGTAGGATCTTACGAAAGGAAAAGAAAAGTGTGAGGATGTATGGTGTGTCACATATAGAACAAAAGGTCACCATAAGAATGAATGTCCAACTTTTCAGCAGTATTTGAATACATGAGCTTTGAATCCAATGGGGGTTATGGTGCGAGAATTGTAAGACGATGGGTCACCACCCTCATAATTTCTCATTGATGCAGAAGTACCATAGTACTATGAGAATTTCCTATTTTGTAACTTTTGCAAGTTTTTTGATCATGAAGAGAAGGATTATCATGCATTTGAATTGATGAGAGAGCGCATTGTAGATGCCTAGAGGGTATAGGGAGAAGAATCTGGAGGAGAGCCATAGTATAATACTCTAATAGGTTATAATCAAGCAGGAAGAGGAGGGTTCAGAGGTCACATAAGATGAAGATTTGGCAGAGGCAGAGGACCTATTATATGTCATAATTGTAATCATCCTGGACATTTAGTGCGAGACTGTCTGAACCCTTGCACGGAATATATGTATTGCAGACAACTAGACCATGTGACGTAGGATTGTCCACAACTGATTGCAAAATGGGAAGAAAAGAGGAACGTTAATATACATATGATGGCAATAGAGACGCATGACGATAAACCCAAAATAGCAATGGTTATGCGCGGAGGAACAAAAAATGGAGCTGACAATATGAATCAAAGAAATAGGATCCATCAGTGGGTGAGGAAAGCAACAAAGCCTTAACCATTGTTTGACCCTAGAAAGGAAAAATAGACATATACACAAGAAATGAAGGAAGTAATAGGAGCATAATGGATAGCCTCAACCTCAACCATACCCCCTTTGTATGATAGACCGCTAGTGTATGATATGCCACCAGAGTATGACCATTCAGAAAGGAAAGTTGACAAGGTAAGAACTTTGAATTGTTTTCTAAAAATTTGTTTAGAGTTAATGAAATATGAGTCTTCTTTGAGTATGTTTTGTGAAATGATTGACCGTTGTGCCCAAGAGAAAGAGATACATATCTCACACAAAGAAGTTAACCAGGTGCACCGCAAGAAGAGAATGAATAGGGAGTTTCAACTCAATGTGCAGATAGGAAACTACGACATGGACAGTATTAATTTGGATCTAGGCTTTGATGTGAAATTCATCCTAAGGAATACTTGGGAAATGATGGGCTATTCAAATTTGATTTGTTCACCTATCTAATTGAGACTAGAAAACCAACATAAGATTGTCCAAATTGGAAGGTTGACAGTGGTAAGTGTTAGCATTGATGGAGTGCACAACGTGGTCGATTTCGAGGCGATCAAGATAGTATATGGAAGCACCCCTTACCTATCACTCCTTAGACTTGATTGGGAGTTTGAAAACCAAATTGTCATTGACTTGAAGAAGAGACAGAGGATACTTGAAGGTTAATGCATTGCTATATCCTAATGAAGGAAGAAGATATGTAGAATGAGTAGCCGAATGAAGAAGATATCGTTATATCCTATTGATGGATGATTATGTGAAACCTATAGACGATGGTGTACTTAGATGAAGAAGTATTATTTCATGTGCATCATATTCAAAAGAATCTTTGGAGAATTGGTAGAAAAGATTGCACAAAGTGTCCACAAAGAAATGTGCTCAAATTGCCTACGGATTGCAATGGATTGGAACTAAAGTATGTGATCCTCCAAGGTATGATGGACAAACTGATGTAGATTATTTTATAAGAGAATTTGAATTGAAAATATAAGATCAGAAGATATTATTAGCTTTATATGTTTCACTGAAAGAAACCCCAACAAGATGGTCGGACACGAATAAGGATGGAATAAGAGATTGGCAACAATGTAGAAGACTATTACAAGTCAGGTTCGAGATAGAGAATGAAGATACTATGTAGAAGTATATACAATTAAGTTGTCCGATGGAGCATGTTACACAATGTATTGCAACCTGGAATAAAGCACCTAGGTAAGAATATACACATTTGTTTGTACACACCTTGGACACAACCCTAAAGAATTGGTACTTAGAACTAGAAGTGCGTAGAGAAACTGTAGATTGGGAGGAATTGACTTGAAATTTTAAGGTAACCTTTAGTTTTATAGATGGTGCTCCTTTGATTGTCTTAGCTTTGCAGGTCATCAAGAATAATATTTTTTTAGCAAAAGACTTGATAGAACTAGTACTTGTATGTAGCATGCATAGATATTCTACGACAATTGAAGAAGTTTTGTGTTGTTATAATGTTGTTGAAAGGACCAAGAGGAGGATGAATATCCCATAAATGTCCAAATACCATAAACAGAAGGAGAGCGCATAGTAAAAGGACCAGAACTTGAATCGACGGTATATGCAAAACCATTAAGAACATGCAAAGTAAATATTGGTACAAAATAGAAGCCCAAATTTGCAAACATATGAGACTATTGGAATGATGATACTTTGGAGAAGATAGAGGACTTGCTGCACGAGTATCATGACCTGTTTCTGACTATTTTTTCATAGATGAAAGGGATTGTTGAGGATTTAGTAGAGATTAAGATTTCTTTGAAGCCAAATGTTAATCTTGTGAAGTAGAGGCCATATAGATTGAACCCAGTGGATAAGAATAAGGAAAAAGTGGAGATAGACAAGATGTTGGAAGCCAAAATTATTTAACCTATTGTAGAGTCAGAGTGGATCATTCCAATGGTGGTTTATGATAAGAACATAAGAGGGATCATAATTTGTGTAGATTTGTGCATGCTTACATGATCCATTTCCTAGACCTTTTACGGATGAAGAGTTAGAGAACGTAGGAGGGAAGGAACCCTATTCATTCACTGATGGATTTTCAGAGTATCATCATATCAAGATTGCACATGAAGATAGATATAATATCACATTTGAGATAGAATGGGGTTGTTACTAGTACAAAGTGATTCCTTTTGGATTAAAGAATGCACCAACAATATTCTCTAGAGTGGTTATAGCAACAATTTAAAGAGTTCATCCATAAGTTCTTAAAAGTATACTTAGATGATTGTACGGTGTTTATCTTATTGAAATATCATATTGAGATTTTGCGCTTAATGTTGGATAGGTGTAGGTAGTTTCAGATATATTTAAATTTAAATAAGTACATTTTTTGTGCGTCATTTGGTATCTTACCGGGCCATGTAGTGTGTAAGAAAGGATTTTTAGTGGATCCTGCGAAGATTGTTGTGATTGTTGATTTACGATCATCGAATTCAATGCAACAAATATGAGCAATGTTGGGGCATACAGGGTACTCTAGAAATTTTATTAAAGGATAGCATAGATTATAGCCTCGATGGAAAGATTACTAAAGAAGGAGAATACGTTTCAATGGAGTGAGGAGTGTTAGGAAGTTTCAGATACTTTGAAGAAGAAATCAGTTACCTCCCTGATTTTGATATTTCCATATTGGAAGAAGGAGCTTCATGTTCATGTGGATGTTTCATATGTATCCTTAGGCACAATATTATCTCAGCCCAGAGAAGGATATACAGATCATCCCATTTCGTTTGTGAGCAAGAATTTTTCAACTACAGAATAAAACTATATGACTATAGAACATGAAGGATTAATAATGGTGTATGCATTGCAAAAATTCAAACCTTAATTGTTTGGTTCACACTTTAAGATGTACAAATACCATTCTACGCTAATATATATGGGCAATAATCCATTGTTGGGGGGGAGAATATGCATGTGGCTATTATTGTTTCAAGAATATGACTTGGAGGTAATTGTAAAACCATGGAAATTTAATTCAGGACCTAATCACCTATCACACATACTATCAAGAGAAGATGCAGGAAACTTGGATGATAGCTTAGCATACACGCACTTATTTTCAATAAAAATGGTTGATGATTATTTTGTAGAAATAGTTAAGTTCTTGAGTACAGGATTAATCCCACCTATTTTTACAGTTACACAGAAGAAGAAATCAATAGTGAAGGAAGCAAACCATCAACTCATAGCAGGAAATTTATATAAGTTATGTGTAGATGGTACTATGTGATTATGTGTATTAAAACATGAAATACATATGATATTGTCAGAGGTGCATGAAAGGGTTGCATGAGGACACTACGTAGGAAAAGAAACAACTCAAAATATTTTGCGCACAAGATTGTGGTGTCATACCCTTCATAAGGATGCCAAGGAATTTTGTAAGACTTGTGATGTTTTCCAAAGAATTGGGAAGCCTTCCAGGAGAGATGAGATGCCCATAGTACCACAAGTGACATTACAAGATTTTGATAAATGGGAAGTGGACTTTTTTGGGCCAATCAATCCACCAACAAAGAGATTAGGAGCTAGATACATCATTACCATGACAAATTACTTTACTAGATTGGTCAAAGCATATCCAATGAGAGATTGCAACACTGATATAGTTGCATGATTTTTGTTTGAAAGTGTCGTGAAAAGGTTTGGATGCCCCAGAATACTTATGAGAGATAAGTGAACTCATTTTATGAATAAGAAAATTACATCTTTAACAAAGGAGTTCCAGATTCATCATCAGAAGAGAACATTGTATCCTCCTCGGGAAAATGAACAGTCGAAGAATTCAATAAGGTACTAGAACATGCACTAACAAAGGTGTGTAATTTAATATGAGATGACTGGGACTTGAAGATTCCGAAAATAATAATGAATTATAGGACTATAACTAATAAATTGAAAGGACAGACCCCATTCAGACTAGTGTATGGCAAAAAAGTTGTTATGCCTATGGAATTCGTAGTGTTGAGTCTCGACATTGTTGCGCTGATAGAGATTATATATTTTGGTGCAATGGAGAAGGGATTTTCAGAGCTAGTAGAGATGGAAGAGGATTGGTTTGTTGCATATTTCCATCAACATGATAAGAAAGTGTGCAAGAAAGGATGGCATGATAGGAACATTAAACAGAAGAAGTTTCAGACATGAGACTTAGTTTTTCTTTATGACAAGAAGTTTTTGCAGCACCTCAAAAAGTTTCAGATGCATTGGTTAGGTCCATATGTGATCAAGTTTGTGATAGATGCATGTGTTGTTCAAATAGAGAAACTGAATGGAGAAGTTGTGGAAGGACTGGTTCACGGTAGTCAGTTGAAACTTTATAGGGATAGTGACACTTTAGCGCACTAATTGAAGCACATAGTATGTGTACCATAGTAGTTGTATTATAGTGTATTATAGGAGAAAATTAAGAAGAAAAGAAATAAAATAATTTGAAGTTTGAAGTGATGCATAAGGATAAATGACTAAGGAGATAACTCCAAAAAGTGTTGCAGATATGTGGAAAGAGGAAGGAACTGTGCACAGGAAGGAATATTGAAGTGTGATAGAGATTTTCACATAGGGGGAGAAAAACATTAAAGAGCATCCATGATGGGACAAACATTAAAGAATGATCATAACGATGAAGTAATGGATATGCGTAGTCATAAATGAAAAATGATGATGAGACTATGACCGACTGGAAAGATATTTACCATGGTCCATAGAATAAGTCAAATTTATTGTAGAGTATGGAAATAATTGAATGTTAAGTAAAATTTGGATTAGACTACAGGTTTGGGCGCGAAGAATAGAAATAACTAGCGACAAGTGATACAATCATTTGAAGGGTTGATGGAAAGAAGTTGTTGTCATTTGATTCTTGATAGAGATTAGTGAGAGTAGAGAGCCACATGAACATAAACATAGATGGAGAGGTTGGTTTCCAAGCAAGTAGTTGCAGAAAGAAATGGCACCACCGAAGACGGGAGAAGTTTGTTCACTGACGAAGAAACAATGCACCAGGTAGACATCGATACATGTGACCAAGGAAACATCAGGAGCATTAAAATCAAGGTCAAACCTGGTTCACTATCCATGGGATTATGTACCACTAAGGAAGCCAACAATAAAGTAGGTGAATTTACAGAAAGAGCCAAAGTATGAACTCGTCGAGCCAAAAATTCAACAAGGTGTGATCATTGAGAAAGATATGCTCAACACAGTAGGAATCCTGAGGTATGCACACCACGAATTGAAACATGTGAATAAGTTTCCATAATTGGCTTTGAATAAGTACAAAATCTTAACACTCACCCCAGATTAACAAGTAGTCTTAGTAGAGGCACAAGAATTGGTTATGGGGTTGGAAAAGATAGGTATTCTGAACCTTTTTGATATTCCACATTTTGGCAAGAGTGCAGAGATAAATATTTGTGTTATGTTATTACTTAGTATTAGATAGATCTATACCAATAGACAAATAATTGATTGCACAGATAACCAAGTTTCCATAAAAAAGGGAATACCCATCACTATTATTCACAGACAAGAAAAAGGAGAAAGCATTGACAGAAAGAATGAATGACAATTATGACACATTCAAAGGTTACCATGATCTGTATGTTGCAAGTATGATACAGTCTGGTTCATGATGCAAGTGTTGGAATGAAAGTTGTTAAGGAAATGTCACAAGGATTAGGTACTAGCAGGTGTGATAACGACAACTGAGAAGTATGTTACAGGAGTTCAAATGAGTTGGGAAACATTCCTGTTTAACCAGTTCTTGATAAATTGCAGGGAATATAAAGAAAAGGGTATGGAATTTCATTATGCTTGGTTGTTAATACTGATAGCACTTGTGGCTTCGAGGGAGCCAGAGGATACTCATTTTCTGGGAGCTATGAATAAGTCGTGTCTAGGAGGGAGATATGTAAACTTGTGGCATAGTGCGCATAAGGAGAGGAAACTAGATAACAACATTACATTCTATGTATACAAGGAAGTAATTTGGGTGAGTATCCATAATACACCGTGCATACTACTGCAGGTAGTAGAAGAATACAAGGGGATTGCGTGTGTCAAACCCATAAGACATCATATGTACATTCACACCAAGAAGGACCAAGAGTGGCAGTGGTTTCCATGCATATACAAGTTGAGAAAGGTTGGCGTGGGATGGATCATATAAGACTAGAACGATGAATGGAAAACCCTAGTACTAGAAACAAAGAAGATAGAGAAACAACAACCAAAAATAGAAGAAATAGGAGATGATGATGAAGAAGAAGAACATGAAGAAGAAAGAAATGGCACAGTAAGAACACAAAAAACAATAACGTGAACAGGAGAGAAGCGGAAGGAAGATGATAAACAAATATTAGTACTACAAGGAAAAGAAAAGGAAAACAATCAAGCAAGTGGCCACCTAGTCATAGGATAACTTAGAAAATATTGTGTATTAAGTAAAAGAAGTTACATAGGAGGCTTTCTTGATAAATTGTAGGGAATATCGAGAAAAGCGTATGGAATTTCATATGTTTGGTTGTGAATACTGATAGCACTTGTGGCTTCGAGGGAGTCAGAAGATACTTGGTTTTTTGGAGCTACGAATAAGTCGTGTCTAGCAGGGAGATATGTAAACTTGTGGCATAGTGCACACAAGGAGAGGAAACTATATAACAACATTACATTCTATGTATACAAGGAAGTAATTCGGGTGAGTATCCATAATACACCATGCATAATACCGCAGGTAGTAGAAGCATACAAGGGGATTGCGTGCTTCAAACCCTTAAGACATCATATGTACATTCACGCCAAGAAGGAGCAAGAGTATTAGTGGTTTCCATGCAGATACAAGTTGATAGAGGTTGGCGTTGGATAGATCATATAAGACTAGGAGGACGAACGAAAAACCCTAGTACCAAAAACAAATAAGCCAGAGAAACAACAACCAAAAATAGAAGAAATAGGAGATGATGATGAAGAAGAAGAACATGAAGAAGAAACAAATGGAACAGGAATAACAAAAAATACAGTAATGCTCCCATGAAACAAGCTGAAGGAAGATGATATGAAAAGATTAGTACTACAACGAAAGAAGAGGAAAGCAATCAAGCAACTGGCCACCTAGTCCCAGTCAGAGGACAACTTAGAAAAGATTGTGTATCAACTAAAATATGTTACATAGGAGGCTTTTGAGTGAGTGACACAAAAGAAAGAAGAAAGGCACTTGGACGTACAAGCGAAAATTATTGCACTGCGATAGATTTTGGAGACAACCAATTTTGTGCAATTTAGAACAAGCGAACATGAGCCAATGGAGAGCATGACCAACACGAAAGAGGTGCAACATATGACGCCTCACCCATCTATGACATAAGGAGAGCAACGAGTGATGAATATAGTAGTTAGAGGTTTAGAGTTTCCTACGTCATAATTATAGGAGCATGCAAAGGAACTTAGTCATATTGACTTTGTGCTATTTAAATTGTCGGTAGAAGTGTTACATGGTTTGTAGACGAGCGTGACACATGAACTGCAATTGTGTGTGATGTTAACGACGATGGAATTGAAAAATACAGTCACAAATAAGGATGCCATTCAAGCATAACATGATTAATTTAGGTTGGAGCAGGATGAGGCTACACAAAGGACAGAAATAATGAAATAGGCGGTCCACAGGATTTATAATATTATTCCATAAATTTCTAGGGAGGAAGATGCCCCATTAGAAGAATAAGTGACAAAGATCAGTGAAGCCATTTAGGGCTTCTGCATAGAGATTACTGAATTTGAAGCATGTCAGATACCGACCACTCCACTGGAGGAAAGGGAGAAAAGGGATAAGGAAACAACATCAATCTTCCATAAAAACAAAATTCAGAAAGTAGAGTGTGCCAAGCTATACATAAATATCATGGGTATATGGACTTAGCTGACAGAAGACATGTAATTGCAGGAAATGGGGCATAAGTTACAAGTTGGGTAGGACAAGGCACATAATTTTAAGGAAGTAATGAGCACATTACCACCAACAAAGATGATGACAACAATGGAAGATAATAGAAAATTGTATTCATAGATGAATTAGATGAGTGTGTAGTAGCAGGCTCATGCACATAACATCGAAACATTGCAGGAAGAAGCATACAAGGTGACAATAGAAGTAGCAGTTGCATAGGGCATGGTTAAGAAAGAAGTACAAGAAAGTGTAGAAAAGCTAAAGAGAGACCTTACTGGAAAGATGACTAAGGGAATTTTTCAACAGGAAACACAAGAAAGAGAAAAGATTATAGCTGCAAAGGAGACATTTTAGAGGTTCATGGAGACTTGGAAGAAAGCATTAAGTGGCTCAGGATGAGCCACAAGTGAGTGTTGGGGGCCTGTTGGAGTAGGATATTTTGGGTAAGTTTTCGAATCGTGCAAGAGAAAATCGCACAAGAAGTCAACAAAGGAGAATTGCGTGCAAAAGACAGTTAGTGCATATTCAAGAGCCAGTGCATGGGAGGTGGGAGTTAGTTAGTAGTAGTTAGACCATTTGGTCCATTTTGTAACAATATAAGCCATAGAAACAATGTATAAATGTGTATTGGGTTTAGGTAGAAAGAAGGGAAGTGATAGAGGAGAAAAGGAGCTAAGTGTACATTGTATGCACGAGCAACTAGGGAATTTTGGGGTAGAAATGATGCATCTTATTTGAGTGTAGTGTGCACCTCTTCTAATGATTGAAAATGAATGAATAATATAAGAATCCAACCATTGTGGACATATCCCAGTTTGAGGTGAACCACATTAAATATTTGTGTCATGATGTGTGTTGTTATGATGTGTTGATTTACTGTGTTTAATAGATGTTGAATGGTTGATATGAATATGTATATGATAGTTATGTGCACATGTTAAATAAGATAAATATTTCATATGTTATGATGTTATTATGATTTTTCACACTTGGTATATTGCATGTAGAATGAATGAATGTTAGAATGGTCTCCATTCCCTTCATGAATACGGAAGCCCGGTTCCTATGGTCCCCATAGGTACGTCAGGTGAGACTTCACCTGCCTATGGGTGATGCTGAAAGGGTCGGTATCTTGGGATTTGTTGGTGAATTAATGTTGAATCCTGGGTCTACGCACTGAGTGCCAACAAATGCCCCGGTTTCTCACCCAGTAGGCCACTAGCAAAAAAAACAGGTATTTTCTTTTTGAAATAATTATTTTAATTTATTAACATTATTTACAAATATTATAATCTCTTCCATTTAAATTATGTAATCCAAAATTTTTCTTTATATCATTTAGTTATAATATGTTCATTGACTTAGTAGCAGTGTCATTGATTATGTGATATATATCTTTGTATACAACCAAATAGTAAATTTTGACCTCTTAAATGACCATGATATTTCACTCTAATCATAGAATTTTAACCCTAACTCTAAACTTTGTCACGCAAAATACCCTTCTTGAAGAGAATTCTCATAAGCAAAAACACTCGATCTTCCACAAAAATAAAGTTGATATTTTTTTAAGGATTTAAATACTAAACTAAATATCCTATCAAATAAGAACAATATTGACCATATATCTATCATAATTTTAAGACAACTTTCTCCAATTCCATCAACAATTTCTCCATTGAGGTGTTATGTAAAAAAGAAAATAGAATTAACAACCTTTGGTATGATAAAGAGTGTAAGCTTGCTAGAAAATACATTACGAATTCTTCTAATGAATCTTAAAATCCAACAAGGTAAATAGATACACAGACCTAATCAAAAGGAAAAAAAAAGGATAAATGTAATGAAAGAGAAGCTTTTGCACCTATATAAGTTGGATCCTAAGAAGTTCCAAAATATTTTTTTTACTCTTAAAAGTAAAGAAAACAATATGATTCCCTTGAGGGACTTGAATTATTACCTTAAAAAAGTTTAAAAGTCGCTAATGTCATGGTCAACATTCACACTATTGGTACAAATGAAGAATATTTTATAATATATGACATAGAGTTTGAGGTTAAGTGGCTTGTAAAAGAAAAAGCTAAGGACGTGGAAGCCTACCAAGCAAAAATCTAAAAAACTAGAGGTCCTACCCTCTTCCCTCACATCCATTAGCTCTTCAATTTAGCTATCAAGTAGGGATTCCCTAAACCCTTTACACAAAGCCTCATCATGCGTATTTTAAAAAGTGGGGATACAAACAATTCCTCTACCTATAGGACCATTATGATTAGCCCCTTTTTGGTGAAGTTATATGAAATTCTTTTGGAAAAGAAGTTAAGCATATGGATAGAAAGTCATGTAAAAAGAGATAAAATCCTGCCAAATTTAGGAGTTATCATTCAACTATGGACTATCTTTTTATGCTTTGGATCATTGTAGAGGCGTGTTTCAATAATAAAACCAATCTCCCATGTTGATTCATTGAATTTAGAAATTATTTTGACATAGTGCCTAGGAATAACCTTTGGAATAGGTTAGAAGAGCTACAACTTCCTCTCAAGTTCGAATATATTGTGATAAGGTTGTACAAGAATGTTATTTACAATTTTAGGAATGTCATTAAGGACTAGTTAAAATAAATTAATTTTAACATAAGAGTTAAGAAAGGATGTCCCCTATCCCCTATATTTTTTGGCATATACATTGAGAAGTTAGAGGGTTGTTTGGAAGAAGAACTTTGTGTCACATTGAATCTCAGTGGTATAATGATTTTCCTTTTGATTTACACTAATGATATTGTTCTTATG
Organism: Picea engelmannii; assembly: GCA_009831015.1. NCBI lineage: Eukaryota > Viridiplantae > Streptophyta > Pinopsida > Pinales > Pinaceae > Picea > Picea engelmannii. Next base: position 935,023 of record ML781757.1, on the reverse strand, counting down.
GCAAGGAGTCCATATGATCTTGGCAAGAAATTAAAAATCCTCAAGGATTTCTTTTCTAGTATGGGTATGATTGTTAACATTGACAAAAAAATTATTATGATCATTAAATCGAATAGGAACACTTATGTTAATTTAGTGTATGACAACAACAACTTGGAAGAAGTGACTTCATATGAATATCTTGG
>ML781757.1:858736-926836 GCA_009831015.1 Picea engelmannii | reverse complement strand
TTTGGCCATAAAAGAAGTCTTGGGGTGGTCGCGGGCGTTCCAGGACCATAATGGGTGGTTGATCTCAACAAAATCCTTGGGACATGTTTATTTCATTCACATGGGGGTAAAATCAGGAATATGGGTAATACTTTCGTGAGAATCAGGTCGCAAAAATTGCTAACGACACTTTTTCAGCCTAAATATTGAGTTTTTTCAGTCGAAATTTAAATCTAATGACACCCTCTAACGTTGTGCCACCTGACGCAACCAGAGGATTATTATTTTTTTTTTTAAGTTTTTTCCGTTAAAACTAACTTTCAATCGAAAAATACTAACTTTCGGTCGAACTACTAGTTCGATTGAAAACTTGTAACTATGAGACTTCTCAAAAAAGTATGTGCTCACTTCAACTTACTCCAACTTCATAAGGAGAAGACCCCTTAAAATACTGTGATTCTGGTTTCATAACTAGTGCCAATATTTGTAGAATTAAATGTACTTTCATTTGATACAATTTGTATTCAATTTAATTGTTTTTTAGTAATTTTAGTTAATTTTATAAAAGCATGTCTGAATATTATTTTTAGATGACACAATGATTTAGTAAAATGAAAAATCAATATCTATAATAACACAATAAAAAAATATGGAAAATTTGTATTACAGAAACTCTCATTTTCCTCTTCAAAAGGGTATTTTTAGATTTTACTTTTAAATAAAAATTAAGAAAGATACATGGAGTCGAACTAAACATGTTTAAAATCTACAACTTTTTCAGATAGGTCAAATTCAAAAGATTGTAGTAATTATAATATTCATTTGTTGTGTGCCAAACTATAGTCAAACTTTGATAGATTTTGTTTATATTGTTGCAACATATTTCGTTTTTCATAAACAAAAGTTTAATAATGAGTAAATTGGCATCGATAAACATAACACATTATGAGTGCCTTCATTTTTAAGGAACATATTGTCAAACAATGGCTAAATTAACATACCAAATGTCAATAAAAAAAATTCGAAAAATAATCAATAGAAAGCTAACAAAATTCATGACAAGTTTGTTTTTACTGTAAAGTGAGATTCTCAATAAAAAAATTATTTGTGTTTATCGGAAGTTGAAAAACTTCTGAAAATACATTTTATTTTCTCAAAAAACAAGGAAAATAGACACCCACATTCATGATTTTACCCATAGCTCATTGGTAACTATTCTAGTGGACTCATGTGGCCCCATGAATGGCACTAGAATGGATACCAAGGGTACCCAACTAGAATAGAAGATGCAATCTTTCATTCACTCACATCAACAAAGAAGAGACAACACAACCACATTGTAAACCAACATCAACCATCATTTAGAAATTTAAAATGTAGATAGAGGATAATGGATAGTTGAGAATCTTTAGTAGGTGACAATCATTGCACAAAGACAAAGTTCATCGCAATCAATCCCATATGATGAATAGTTGAAACTTTGAGTGGGTGTGCCATGTTTGGATAGGTAGCATGGGAAGTAGTGGAAATGGAATCAAAAGGCATATTAGAGGGTATAGTGCTTGGAACTAGTTTTTGAATTCCCTATAAGATCTCTTTATTCCACACATAATTTTGTGGGAATTCTTACAACGTTGCACTAAACTAGGACAATGGAATAATTTATTACTACTTTTGAGTGGTTCGTGACTAGAACATAAAATTCAATTGATGAGTTCTTCAAGACTTGTTTTATTAGTGGTCTCAAGGAGGAAATATAACCACAAGTAGAGATGCATCACCCCACTACTTAGTTAGATGCCTCTCAACTAACTAAGTATGCACATGTGGTGTTAATAATCACTCCAACTGCCCCAATCTTTTTTAGAAAACACGTTCTACGTTTGTGCCACCTCCACATCCTTATCCTTCTCCTCCCCTTAAGGTCCACAGAAATCACATTCTACATTTGTGCCACCTCCACATCCTTATACTTCTCCTCCCCTTAAGGTCCATAAGTCAATTTGCCATAATAATGCCTACTCTTAAGATGTGTCATGATCGAGGCTTCCATTTTAATAGAAAGCATGCTCATGCTCATCATGAGAAAAATTGGAAGGCTCAACTTCCATAGAACATTGTAATGGAAAAATAAATTCCATATGAAGCCAAGTATTGTGTTGTAGGATCTTTGTCTCCATGCACTACCAAGATTGCTTCCAGGGCTGCGATGAAATAGTGGAAGTAATCCTATCCCTCGACATGATGAACCGTTAACTAATGCATGGAGGCTCTAGTTGGAACGCCCTTGTACTATCATTTATCGTCAGATAGCGGTTAGGACGGTTGACAAGTAATGGTGTAGGACCTATTGTGTCCCTAACACCCAACCTAGTAAAGACTACTTTTAATCTTATTTAAATAAGTTTTTCCATTTAAATTTGAGACTTAGTTCTTCCATTGAAATAATATCTTTTACTACTATAATTTTAAACTCTTTTTAATTTTATTTACACTTATACTTAGTCTTTGATAGAAATGACGTTAGCGTTTGCAACCTCTATTAGTCTTTCATAACACTACTTCAGAGTGTTCACTCCGTTTTAAAATAAATCTATAAGTCTTTCATAACACTACTTTAGTTCACTCCGTTTTAATTTATTTCAAGAACAAAAAATAACTTTTACCTAATTTGTGTTTTAAAAATTTGTTTATTTATTTAAAATTTACAAAATAATTATGTAAAAAGTTCATGGTTCAATTTTCTAAAAATTTATTTTTATTTTTTTGAATTTTAATAATATTATTTTTTATAATTAATGTTTATTCGTAAATCATTTCACATTATGAAAAATTCATATTTATAGAGATTTAAACATAAATTTATATTATAATAAAAATTGACTTAAAATATTTATTATAATAATAGGTGCAATTAAAATGGAGATACTTTTTATAATAAATAAATATTCAATGAATTATTTAGAAAACTAAATATAAAAGACTTTTGTTTGATATATATATCAAAGTCAGGTTTTTGTGGTTGGGGGAAACCCTAGCCGCAGACGCTCCTCACGCACCTCCTCTCTTGTTGAGTTTTCTCGTTAAAGTTTGATGTAGACGCCATCCCTCCTAGTGTTGTTCCATTGCCAGTCGCAGCTGCGAGATTGCTTGGATACTCCAGGCTCCTTACGCGGTGGGTTGCATCTTTGCGACGGCATGAGGATCTCTGAGAGATCTGTGTATCTTACTCCACGACTTACTGTGGTTTCAGATGGGAGATGTTTTCCTTTCCATGTTTGGTCAGGGCATCCGCTTCGTGCGTGGCCACTTCTTTTCTCAGATCTGAATATTCTAAGTGATGTCTTTGCTTTATATTGCTCTTTTTTTTGTGGTTACTCCTTCTGGGTTCTTTGGTTTGTTCAGGGTTTGATGTATGTCTAGATCTGACTCATTTCAATGACCGTTGATGTTTTTACTATCTGGCGGAGGTTGTGCCATAACTTTCAGGTCCTTCCCTTGGGCGTGTGGTGCAGGGTCTACACCTTGAGGTCCATGGAGTGGGCATACATTCGACCTCCTGGGGTTGTTTGGGTTCACTGTTTGGAGTTTTATTCTGTGATGGGATCTCTTGTTCAAGGCTTTTTGCCTATTAAGGGTTTTTATCATTTTATGTCTTTTATTTTTTATTTTTTTGCTCTCGAGTTAGTTACTTTGTGTCCCTTTGGGATATTTTACCCAAGATTGGGTCATTCCTTTAGCACCTACAAAATGTAATTTGGTTGTCTTTGGATGAATAAAATTATGTTTTTCTTTTTACAAAGAAAAAAATAAAAAAACATTCAATGTGATAACATTGTATTCCCTTCGAATTTTAACTTGTTTTTATTATGTAGAAAATTAATAACGAGCGTAAATATATTTTAACTTTGGATTAGGTTGAGAGGAATCACTTTCAAGAATTTGATTTTTTTTCACATTATATATATATATATATTCGTAGTTATTAAGTTATATATAGATTTAGGGGTATTATTTTTTACAAAGAAGGGGTCTCATCATAACTTTAAAATTAAATTAAAATAAATTATTATTATTATTATCTATATATTACGTGTCAACTATATGTTAAGCATGGAAGGAATTACACATCTCCCTCATACATAAGAGCACGTCATTAAAATGTTTTAACTATAAGAATTTTATTACCTTCAATTATTTTCTTTCATATATATAGGGAGAGTTGACATTGAAATATTTTAAATAAAATGGAAATTGAAATATTTTATTTATGGTTGACATTGAAATATTAATGTTGATATTGAAATATTTTATTTATACTAGACATTGAAATATATTTTTAAATATCATGTATCAATTTCATGTTTAGGATGGAAAGAATTATACATCTCCCTCATACAAAGGGCATGTCCGCATAATAAATATAAAAACCTAAATAAAAAAATCGTGATACTTTTTATAATAAATAAATGTTCAATCTCATAGCATTGCAACTATTAGAATTTTAACTTATTTTGAACTTGTTCACATTGGAAGCTTCAAAAAACCAATTAGTTCATGGGTTGAATCTGTAGTAGTGCCAAATGGCTTTTAGTCTTTTATGTAAATGACCTATTGAAAACGCTAGAATTAACAGAATAATGGTTTATTGTGTGCCAAATGATTGTTTGTCTTTTATGTAAATGACCTATTGAAAACCACTAGAATTAGCATAATAATGGCTTTTTTCATTCAGTTTTTTTTTTCTTTAAACGTGCCAACCAATTTGCCATGTTTTTTTTGCATATGGGCAGATATCGTGGCTCCTATTAATCTTCGTTTAGTTGAAACAAATCAGCTAAAAATAGAATTTGGTTAGGTTCACAATAAATTTATGTAACTGTTGGAATATGTTGCATGTATGTAACCTTGTAGAGGAAAAGTATAGGATGCGACTGAGGAATGGTTGTAATCCTGTGTTTGGATGTTGTAATTCTCCCTTGAACAATAAAAATATCGATTATCATTGCCCCATGGATGTTTCCCTTTTGAAGGGTTTTACCACATAAATCTTTGTGTTCTTCGTGTGATGTTGTTGTCTCTATTTTGTTAATTATTGTCATTAAATATATTTAGTTTATTCATTCTCTATGCAACAAGTGATATCAAAGAAGTTAATCCAAGTTGAGTGGATCTGTGTGAATTCAAGAGAGCCATTGGGTGAGATATCGCATGTGAGGGGGACTTCCTACTGAATCTGTGCATGGATATTTGATTTGAGCACTTGAAGAGCTCGATCAGTGTGCCATGATGATTTTGTTGCAGAGGGGGCGATATGTTTTGGCCTATCACTCCCTAAGCCCTATTGGAGGGGCGATAATCGCTTTTAAACTTACGATCTAACAATTTTTTGGAGGTCATCACTCCTTGAGTGTTGTGACATGCACGATAGTCATGGTATGTCGATCATCACTCCCAAATCCTTTCGAAATGTGTGATAACTATGGATCATCACTTCCTGAGTTGTGAAGGAGGCGTGATAAAGGAAATAAGTCTGTTATCATCAATGTCTGCAACTTTGGGGAGGGGTGTTAACCTATGACTGTTGTTGTTAAAGAGTGATTTTATAAATGAAGAGGTGGACACTTTTTAATAAATGGTTTTAAGGCATATATTTTAAATATTTTTGGATTGGATTTAAGTTTTTTAATTAATATTTTGTTTTTGTGTTCTACCATGAAATATAATATTATTAAAAGGATCAATATTATAAGTTGTGGAACGTCCTCTATGTTGGTGTTTCTGCTAATGGAAAAAGTGCAAAGTTTAAAGTTTGAAGTGGAGAAATTCAATGGGACAAAAAACTTTGAGCCATGGAACCTCAAGATGTGGGATATTCCTGTTGAACAAGGATTTCAAAAGGTATTGGCGAGCATTTAAAAGAAACCTACAAATATGCCGAATGATGACTCAGAAGATCTGAATGCAAGAGATCTCAATACTATTCATTTTTTTCTAGAAGATGAAGTTTTGTTTCATATCCTTGGAGAGGTAACAACAATAGGCTTATGAAGCAAGATGGAAAGTGTATATATGATGAAATCTTTGACAAAAAGAATCTACCTGGAGAGGCAGTTATATAGTTTGTGAATGAAAGAAGGTACAAAAATTGTTGACCATTTAAATACTTTCAATACTCTTACATGTCGGTTGAATAGTATGGATGTAAAATTCAAAGATGAAGATAAGGAAGTTACACTATTTTGTTCATTTCCTGAGTCTTGGGATCATTTAGTCAGCTCTATTGAATTTAGCTCGATAGATGTCCTTGATTATATATTGTTGTGGGAGATTTTTTTACTGAGGAGATGAGGATAAAATCTAATCAAGAAACCTAAACATCAGAAACAATGGTGTCTAGATGTTGATCTAAAGAAAGAGGGACAAATACAAGAGGTGCATCAAGATTAAAGTCAAAAGAAAAGAAGGGTAAGCTAAAATGTTGGTACTGTGGAAAATCAGGGCATCTCAAGAAGGATTGTTGGAAAAGATGAAAAACATCCAAAGAGGACTCCACAAACGAAGGAAAGGAATATAATTAATCTAAAACAAGTTCAGGTATGACTCATGAGGTATTATCTATTTGTAATGTTTCACAACATCAGTTTTTATAATCTAGTTCGTCCAATAATATGTTTCTTCATAGGAATTGGTTCTCAACTTACTAATCTATAGATGATAATGTTATTTTTATGGGAAATTATATTTCTTTTAAAATTGTTGGGATTGGTAGCATTTGGGTTAAAATGTATGATGGTACTATAAGAACATTAACATATGTGAGACATGTACCTGAACTTAGAAAGAAATTTATATCTTTGAGAGTTCTACATTCTAGTGGTTATAAATGTACAGTTCAAGGTGGAGTATTGAAGGTGTTGAAAGGAATCTTAGTAGTTATGAAGGCTAAAAGGATTGGGAATCTTTATCATCTTGAAGGAAGTACTGAAATAAATCAAGCAACACTAGTATCTAAAGGTGCAATTGAATCTACACCTTTATGGCATCAACTCTTGGGTTATATGAGCAAGAAAGGGCTCAAGGTATTTGTAGACCATAAGTTACTTCCAAGCTTAAAATCTATGAATTCAAATTTCTACAAACATTGTATTAAATTATGGAAAACAATGTAGATGAAAGTTTAAAACAAAAAATTGACATATTAGTAAAGGTATCCTTGATTATATCCATTCAAATGTATGGGGACCATCTCCTACAATTTCTTTTGGAGGAACGCCATATTCTTTTATCATTTATAAATTATTACTCTAGAAAAGGTGTTGATCTATTTATTAAAAAGAAAAGTTGATGTATTTAATGTTTTTAAGTAATTTAGAGCTTTAGTTGAAAAGATCAATGGTAGGTCAATCAAATGTTTGAGAATATATAATGGAGGTGAGTTTACTTCTAAGAAATTTGAAAATTATTGCAAGGAAGATGGGATCAAAAGGCATAAAACCATTTTTTTATACTCGTCACCAAAATGGTGTTGTTGAAAGCATGAATATGACTCTTCTAGAGAGAGCAAGGAGCATGCTTAGTAGTGCCAAGTTGTAGCAGGAATTGTGGACAAAGTCATTTTTTACATGTTGTCTGGTAAATTGATCACCATCAGCTACAATAGACTATAAGATTCCAGAAGAGGTATGGACGAGTCACCCTTGTGATTACTCAAATGTTTAAATTTTTAGTTGTGAGGCTTATGCTCTTATTCCAAAGCATCAATGTTCTAAGTTAGATTCCAAATAAAAAAAGTTTATCTTTGGTGGTTATGGTGATGAGTTAAGGGATATAGATTGTGGGATCACACTTCCCACAAAATCACCATTCACAGAGATTTCATATTTGATGAATTGTCACTCATAAAAGTAGATGTGGTAGATGTTGAAATGAAACAAGAAAAAGTACTACAAAGTTAGAAAATTCAGTTGGAGACTCAATCACCTATGGGAAAGAAGGAACATGAATATGTTCATGACCAAGCTCATGAAAAAGAAGATGACGATGCAAAAAATATCCAGGAAAATGTGGATATGCCACAACCATATCTAAGGAGATCTACACGGGTCAAGAATTCTCCTTTAAGGTATGATTATTATGTTTCATTTGTAACTTGTATTTCTAATTATGGGGAACCTAGTAGTTATCAGGAAGAAATCAAGGTAACTGAAAGTTCCAAATGGAAAAAATCTATGAAAGAAGAAGTGGGTGCCTTAGAGATAAATAAAACATGGGACCTGGTAGAACTTCCAAAGGTCAGGAAGGTTGTCGGTTGCAAGTGGGTTTACAAGCTAAAAAATGGTGTTGATGATAAAGCTGAAAAATAAAAAGCAAGACTGGTAGCAAAAGGGTATTCAAAAAAGGAAGGTATTGATTTCCATGGAATTTTTTCACTAGTTGTTAAGCTTGTTTCAATTCGTGTTGTGTTAACACTAGTTACTTTACTTGATCTTGAGTTAGAGAAGCTAGATGTTAAAATAACATTTTTACATGGAGATTTAGATGAGGAAGTATATATGGAAAAACTAGAAGGGTTTGTTCAGGATCACAATAAAAGGTTTGTTTGCAAACTCAAGAAGTCATTGTATGGCATGGAGCAGTCTCCCAAGAAATGGTATAAGAAGTTTGATTCCTTCATGGTGAGCCAAAATTTTACAAGAAGTGAGTATGACCATTGTGTTTACCTTAAAAAGTTGGAAAATGGCATATTCATTATTTTGGTGTTACATGTTGACGATATTCTTGTAGCAAGAAAAATCATGGTTGAGATCAATAGGTTGAAGGCTCAATTGGCTAGGGAATTTGATATGAAGGGTCTAGGAGAGGAAAAACAAATCTTGGGCATGGAGATACATATAAAAAAGAAAAATGGTAAGTTGTGGTTATCACAACAAAATTATGTTGAGAAAATACTTATGAGGTTTGATATGAATAATGTGAAACTAGTAAAAATCCCTTTGGCATGCCATTTCAATATTTCTTCAAGTTTATGTCCTAGTAATGGTAAATAAAAGGAATATATGTCTCATTTACCATATGCTAATGCAATAGGAATTTTGGTGTATGTGATGGTAAGTAATAGGCCAGATATTTCACATGCAGTTGGTTTTGTCAGTAGATACATGGAAAGTCTAGGTAAAAAGCATTGGGTAACAATGAAATGGGTGCTTCGATATCTTAGGGGAACGATTAATTATTGTATAACCTATAATGGTTGCAGTGATTTAGTCTCTAGTTATGTCAATTCAAGTTTTGCAGGTGACTTGGAAAAAGGGAGATCAACTTTAGGATATGTATTTACTCTTGTAGGAGGACCTCTTACTTGGATTTCAAATATTCAAAAAATAGTTTCTTTATTCACTACCGAGAAAGAATATATAGTTTCCTCACATGCTTGAAAGGAGGAAATTTGGTTAAAATATTTACTAGGTGAGTTTGGAAGGATGCAGGACAAGGTGAAACTATTTTGTGATAGTCAAAGTGTTATTCATTTGGCTAGAAATACATCTTATCATAGTAAGATAAATCATATTTATATTAAATACCATTTTGTAAGACATGTTTTTCATGTAGGTGGAGTGGCTTTGGAAAAGGTCCATACACAATAAAATTGTGTAGACATGTTCATGAAACCAGTATTGTTAGAGAAGTTGTGGTGGTTCTTGGCTTCTCTTGGCTTGTAGGAAAGGTGATGAATAAATTTGGGCATGATATTCAGGTAAATTGTTGTCATGGTGGAGACTATAGAAATCTGTCAACCAGTTTTGATCCGGATTTATGAGCAGAACAAAATGAAACATAGATATATAATATTAAAAAAATGATACAGTGAATAATGACAAAGATACAGTGAAAAATAATAGAGATACGATTAAACTTAACTTCTATTCAATAAATAAATCTGTTGAAACTGTAAAATGCAGAATGAAACAATCTTCCTCAAATGGTGGAAGCTAATCTCTGAGAAGAGATGTGGCGGCTACACATTCTCTTGAGCACATTACAATGAGGCCTCCAAGACTTTTTAACATATAGAAGTAATTATAAAACCCTATACATCCAAAACCTAACCCTAGGAGATGAAGCACCATAAGTCATGTGGGCCTCGTTGGGGTAAGTTGGTACATCAACGTCTCGGGGTTGTAACTTTTGCATGCAATATCCGTTTTAGGAACACGATAGCTCATTGGAAAGGTATATCTGAGGACTACAAATTATGTCATCACACTTTGATTGTTTCTATAGTGTGACTATGGTAGGCCTAAAAAACCTTTTTTAGGGCCTCAAAACAACCTTGGAAGTTTAGGACCTGAAAAAGATAGAAAAAAACTACCAAGATGAAAATTGTATGTGAGCCCGTTGGAAGAGGTGGGTGGCCACCGATATCCACCTATATTATTTATCTCCCCTTAGGAATAATTGGTCTCCATTGCATTGATTTCCCTTCTCATATGAGGAAATTTCTGTTGAATTTGGCCCCAAGTGAGCCACTTGCCATTATGGGGGAGCCTCCTTGCTTTGAAAACACGATAAAGATGAATCTTTTGTTGGAAAGTTCCTTTGAATTGTGTGTCCATGATATGATTAGTGGATTCCTATTCCATTCAGTCAGGGTTAATATCTATTGGTTTCAACTCTTCTGCTATCTCTGAGGTGTCCAATAATAGTGGAAATTATGGTCGAAGGAGGTCCACATTAAACACTGGGTGCAGGCCAAGGAAGGGGGGGATGTTGAGCTCAAAAACATTGTCACCCACAACCTTGGTGATGGTGTAAGGTCCATATTGGAGTGGAAGAATCTTCCAATTGGGTCATGTAAGGTGTTCTTTTTGCAAGTGCATCCAAAATTTTTCTCCCACCTAAAACTTGTGTGGCACTCGATGTTGATCATGGTGTTGCTTGTACTTGGAATTGGACTTCTGCAAAATATATTAAACCTAATGGAAAACATGTTGGATTTTTTCAATGAATTGGGTAGATTTGTTGGATTTGGTTTGATCATGGGATAATTCAACCTGTGTGTACACAAGGGTTAGTGCAACATCCATGGTACCCAATGGTTGAAATCTCAAACCCACATGAAAGGGGTTGTGGTCGGTTGAGTTGTGTACAACTCAGTTGTAATTGTGTTCAACATAAGAAAGACTCTCATCCCATGTGTGTGGATGCTTGGAATTGTAAATGCGTAATATATAGCACAATCATCATGTTGAAAACCTTGGTTTGGCCATCCATTTGGGGGTGGAAGGAAGTGGATTTGGTGATCTTGGTGTCCAGCGATGATTAGAGGCTTGATGAGATTGTGTTGAGGAACCGACTATCCTAATATCAGACGATGGTTTTTGGTATCGCAAAATGTACCCATACTCGTTAAAAGAATATCTTGGTAGTGGCCTCCACTATGATGCTCTTCTTGCAGGCGGCCATAATCTCCATCTTGGAAAATTGATCAACCACCATAAAAACACAGTCATTTCCTTGCATGGTGGAAGGAAGCTTGACATGTAGTCCATCGATATGGATACCCAGAGCATGTCGGTAGTAGGTATAGGGGTGTACAGTATTTGTTTCTTAATGGTCAATTTGTCAATGACATAGGCCATGCAGGACCTGATATACTTGCTGGCATCCTATCGAAGTTTCGACCAATAAAAATGTTGTTGCAACACTTCCACTGTATTTTATATTTCAAAGTGTCATGCCACCTCACTGTAGTGAGCTTCCCAAATTAGCTTCGCTCTCTCTCTTGATGGGACACAGAGATGGCCTAGATGGCACAAAAACCCATTCTGAAGATGGAAATCAGTGAAAATTGTGTTTGTGTCAAGCATATGGTATGTAGTGGTGAAGTCAGGATATCTCTCATAGAGTTTGGGCCATCTAGAGGTCTCATGTTTGTAGGAGTGTATCACCATGGTTAGTGTTGCAGCTAGAGGTCGACTTAGGTAGTCATCAATGTGGTTGGTGCTCCCTATATTATACTTGATGTTGAGATGGAATTGTTACAATTATGTGGCCGACTTATGATGGTAGTCATTTTTCAATTTGTCTCATGTATACATGAAATGTAGAGTCTTATGATCAGTGTGGTTGATTGTCTCCTTCCCCAGAATCTAATTCCTCTACTAGCGGTGAGCTTGTATACTGAATACATTTCTTTGTCATAAGTGGGGTACTTACAGATGGTATTTGATAGTGTTTGGATATGATATGTCATGAGATGTCCATGCTGAGTGAGAAATGCTCCCACAACATAGTCTAAAGTATCTGTCTCAATATCAAAAGGCTACTACAGGTCGAGTAATGAGAGCATCAGGGCTGATCACAAGGGCTACTTCAAATCATCAAACACTTTCTCTTGCGACTGGCCCCATGCAATGTGGGAGAATCCCAACACAAACTTGTGATAGAAATTGGCAAGGCCTAGGAAGCTACAAAGCTCAATGAGTGTGGTGAGGGTTGTCCAGTCATGAACGACCTAGATCTTGGCCATATTTACATGCACCCCATTCTCATCAACAATGTAGCCTAGGTACTAGAACATGTTCATGTCGAAGGATCATTTTTCCAATTTTTCATATAGCTTGTGTTGTCGTAGAGTGTGCAGAACCTGTTGAATATGTTGCAAGTGTCCCACCCAACTCTTGTTCAAGATGAGGATGTCATCCAATTACACCACCAATAAATAATCGGTGAAGGGATGCAAGATATCATCCATCATCCTCATGAAAGTTGTTGTGGAATTCATCAAGACAAAGGGCATGACCATCCATTCAAAAATACTTTCTTTGGACTTGAAGGCAATATTCCATACATCAATATCCTCTATTGGGACCTGGTGGTAGATGGAATTTAGATCAATATTACTGAAGTATTTGGCCCCCTTGAGTTCGTCAAGGAGATCATCATTTCGGGGAATTGGGTACTAGTTCTTGACTCTGATTTTATTTAGGGTCTGCCAATCAATGCAAAGTCTCCATGTCCCATATTTATTCTACACAATCACAATTGGGCTTCCACAAGGTGATGAGATTGGTCAGATGTGCCCCTTTTCAAGTAGTTCTTAGATTTGGTGCTTGATTTCCTCATTTTTTGACAGAGAGCAGTGATAGACTATCCCATTGGGTGATGGTGCATCGAGGGTCAGATCAATTGAATACTTGACCTGACATTGCATAAGTACCCAAGTGGGTGAGAAGAATATGTCTTTGTATTATTCCATGAACTTATCCACTTGATTATGTTACGTGCAAAGACCAACTGCAAAGGTCATGGATGTGGTTGCAATCTTCCGATCACTTTGATTAGGAATCATGAAGAAGAAAAATTTCTCGGTCTCAGAGATGACATTCATGTATTGCTTGACAGAGATCAAGGAAATGAAATAAAGTGGGACTAACTTGAGTATCATATACAATTTCTTGTCCAAAGTAATAATAACACTACAAGGCCTAGACTCATATAAAACATAACGTTTACATAAATAAGGTTGGCCCAAAATAACATCACAAAATTTAAGAGGGTTGACATCACACAATACCTCATCTTTGAAGGGATTGATGTCATAGGGTAGGCTCTCAACTTCCTTTGGTTCATCACATTCACCGTGATGGATCTTATTGTTAGTAATGGTGTCTTTGGGTTCTACTTCAATGATCACTTTCCCTTTCTATGGTTCTGACTCAGAGTTGGAACCCACATATGATTTAGAGGATTTCACCTCAACCACCAAAGACTACTTTGAGCGACATTCAATAGTTTTATGCCAGTGGCTCTTATGGAACTTGTACATCTTCCTAGTGTCCCTCTTTTTCTTCCCATTGTCCTTCATTTTTTGTGACTTAGACTATTTGTTCTGATGCTATCCATCCTTTCTTTGTCCTTTGTTCTACGGGTTAGGGCTTCCTTTTCCTTGCTTCTTGTGACGGATTCGCAGACTCAAACTTCTTCATCTTTTGTTTAATATTCTACTCGATTTTGACAGTATATCCATAAGCCACGCCCAAGGATGAGATTTCTAGAAAATCCATTTCTATATGAATGTATCTATGCAGACCATCATGATACTTGAGCATAATATGTCGCTCAGAGTCTTTGATACCCGTATTGGTGCACAAGGTATGGAAGACATTAGTGAACTATGGCATTGTTTGGTCCCTTTCCTTTCGTATTGTGGTCCATTTTGTATATAAGTCACCATAACTTCCAACATGGTGGAATTGTTCCTTAATAGAATCTCTAAAGGAACCCTAAGTGGGTGCGACTACAAGTAATTTATATTCCTCTCTTGCTTTTTTCTCACATAAAATGTCCCACCAATATTTGACATGGGGGATGACCTTAGGGAGCACAAATGTAATATTTTCTCTATCGAAAAAGTTATGGATAGAAAAATACCCTTCTAGAATATTTAACCATTTGTCTACAATGTATGCATCTATTTGACCTTAAAATATAGGAATATAAAAATTAATATGTACCTTGAAGGTGATGACGCCTCCACTCGAGGGAGATCCATCACCTATTGGTAGTCACTGAAGGATCTGTGTAAAGTTATCCCTCATCTCACTTCTCTGTCACACGAGGGATTACTCAAGCAATAGTTTAATAGGATCTCCTGCTCCATCATCTCTCTTTTCTTCCCCCATGGGTGGTCGTCGGGTTCATTGAGGTCGATATTGAAAAGGTTCAACTGGTTCAATTCCTAACTGCTTATACAATGCCCTCGTTGGGGACATGCACATAGAAATAAATGAAAATCAGACCATTCTGATACCACTGATTAGGATTTATGAGCATAACGAAATGAAACATAGATATATAACATTAAAATAGAGATACATTGAACAATGAAAAATATAGAGTGAAACTTAACTTTTATTGAATGCATATATCTATTGAAACCGTAAAATGCCGAATGAAACGATCTTGCTCGAATGGTGGTAGCTAATCTTTGAGAAGAGATGTGGTGGCTATGCTCATTCTCCTGAGCACACAAAAATGAGGCCTCCATATATTTTTGGCATCCAGAAGTAATTAGAAAACCCTAGACATCCAAAAACCTAACCCTAGGAGATGAAGCGCCAAAATTCATGTGGGCCCCATTGGGTAAGTTGGTACATCAACTTCCCAGGGTCGTAACTTTTTCATATGACCTCCATTTTTTGTGCGCGATAACCCATTGGAAAGTTTTATCCAAGGAATACACATTATGTCATCACACCTTGACTACATTTACAGTGTGACAGTGGTGGGCCCAAAAAACATTGTTTAGGGCCTCAAAACGACCCCAGAAGTTTAGGATCTGAAAAGCTAGAAAAAAAGATGCCAAGTAGAAAACTTTATGTGAGCCATTTGGAAGAGGTGGGTGGCCACCGATATCCACCTGGATCATAGATTGAAATCAATTGATGAAGTATTAATATTTTTAAGGATAATGTAATATGTCAATTATTCATCCTCACATTTGAAGGGTGAATTAAAGTCTGGTTTAGGACATTTAGAACAAAATTGATTCATAGATGGAAATAGTTTATGAAAATATTTATCAACGCTCATGAATATTATGACTATGATGAACTCTTTAATGAACTCACATAAGTCCACAGGCTCAGAGACATATCTGTGGATCATTTCTTTCAAAGATTCATGCATATTTATTGCAGATTTCATGAAAGTCACGAACACTCAAGCTCAAAAATGTAGATTTCAACCTTGTACAATATTTTACTACAAACATATTTTCAATAAAAGAACAAAAAAAATATACAATGAAAAATGCACACATTACACAAATATTTTTCCCTTGGAAACCCAAACTAATAAAACCAACATATTCTATATTGATTCATAGTGATACATTGTTTACAATACAATATACATATAGGATCTGGAAACATCTAAAACCCTAACCCAATGACTTCGATTAGTCAACAACCCTAATTCCTTAAATGGAAATAGAAAACCATCGGAAAAAACCATGTGCTGAAAAACCTCTCGACAATGGAAACGAAAATCAAGGTGACACAAAAAACGAGGAAAAGATGCAACATGTTTCCCAAGGAAAACAAATTCAATTTTTTTTCACATACAAAGAATATAACACATACCCAACAAGAAATATTCAATTGGTTTTCATATCTCATATCTATTTCCGAAGAGTGTGATCTACATGATCAAACCATATTTCATTCATAAGAATCATATATGGGGACAAAATATAGGGAGTACATTATCTCTCACCCATGCTCTAGTACAATTGTAGGGGAATCCTTGTTAGAAATATTAGACTCCTTAGTCTTAGAGTGTGAACCATGTATCGTCTATCCTTTAGAAAATCATGAATCTACTTTGGTCTGTGACGAATCCCTCATTGAAGAAATCTTTTCATCTTCAAAATATGAAGACCTTCATGCACTATACACAAGTTTGTTTGATGATAATAACTCGCATGAGAACCTTCATGTTTATCATTTAGTACAATCTTCACTTTTCTCTCTTAGAGATAAAACATTGAATGATAAACCAGAACAAGTAGATTTCCTATCTTTGATCAACCAAACACTCACCCCTAATGACACTCCATACGAAATACATCACTTTGAAATTCCTCCGCAATTTGATTTTTTGGAACGCGTTGAATAAAAATTCGATATCAATGAACTTGTTTTTGATAACTACTCTTATGTTCTATAATTGAATGAAAGAACCAACCTATCACTCATTGATCTTGTGCAATATGAAATTTATGTTCTTGATGCGCATATGTTAATCACATAAAATTTGAAGTGTTAAGAGAATAGTGAGTTCTTGGATCTCCATGAAAGTATCACATCAAAGGAAAAACCCATCACCACACAAAGTATAGAAAACATTGAGATGACACAAGAAATCCCATCACCTAAATCTGATCTAAAATTACTTATTAATCCCCAGGAGAAAATTCATCAATCATCATTGGATCCTCTTTTTATTCTCCAACCGCCTTCACGCGATTTCATTGATGTCATAGAAGAATATCTGGAGTCATCTTTCACTCAACGTTTCCATAAAACAATCAACTATCATCTCTCCCATTAGCATGCAGAGTATGTGAAAATTGAAACTCGACATATTTGCATTGATAACGAGGCATTCAAATTTAAATTTATCATTATGACAAGTGCTCATTGTCCTATTGGCAGGAGTGATGCCACCAAATCCAAGACTCTCTTACTAAGTACATTGCATGTGAATTTCATTTTTTGAATCTTGTCAGGTATGTCACTCACCTTCTAATTCCCCCCAACAATCATACAACAATCATTGTAAATTTTATGATAGAATTGAATCTTGGTTGGAGGAATATTACACATCCACATTTCTCATGAACAATAACGTTCTTAAATTCAATTTCCTAAGTGGATATTTTCTTGAATCAATTCTACCTATATTTCATCCCACACTACCTCATCCCCTACAATTGGCCTTCAACCAACATCCAATCGTAGGTTTGGAGTTACTTGATTGGTTGCACTGGCACTACACTTACACCTATCCTTCTTTCAGCCAGTGTATGATATGTTAGGAGTAGGATTGGCATATTTCTTTCACTTCATTTTTCAACATAATAGTTCAGATGCTTATTTTCATTTTCATTTTCATTTGAATAGAATAGATTTATATTTGTTTTGGTCGCTTCAATAAATATCACTTATTGCAATTAGTCTAGTTTTCAGTTCATAAAGGTGTTCTTTAGTTTAAGTTGCTTTTCATCAAATTTTTCTTATTTTTCGTTTAATACTTTTCATTTTTTTCCTCTAAATAAAATCTTAGATTAACCTTGATTTCCATCCATCTTCATTAGGATACCATATGCGAGAATTCTCTGAGAGGGTTGAATTGCAAGATTCAAATGTTTTAGAAACATTTACTTTGTCGTTGAGAGTTAGACAACTAATTATCCCAATATGTTGAAAGAATACCTATTGAGTAATACTTAGCAAATGGCACAAGACGGAAACCAATCTAAGGGAATTTCATCTCTTGATCGCATCATTTCTCGGGATTGTGTCTATTGAGAAAAATCATTGAAATATACTGATCAATCAAATATCTCTCAAGTGTGCTTCTCTGAGGTGGAACTGGTGATCGTCACTAATCTAGTCATTTGTTGTCCAACGGGGAGATCCAATTCGAAAAAACAACTCTTCCTCTCTACTAGGATCTTGGTAACTGGAACATATAATACTCATGGTTTGATTTCAGGAATCCAAGATTTTTTGATTATGGAAAGATATATCTACTTGAAAATTAGGAAAATATTTGAAGAGGACACATGTATTCAAAGGATTTTAATAGCTAATGCACAATCAGAACTATGGAACATAAGTATTGTAACTCGAAGAAGTTGATAAGGAAGTAAATATCTCGCAATACCAAAGAAGATAAATCTAGTAGATAACAAAGTGGAATTCTGGCTAACCCTTTTCCCACTAAGGCAAAAGGATGCACAATTGAACCTGAAGTGTTCAGAAAATCATGATGTGGATCGTGATTCTAAATCAACACTAACACTAAATCTCATCTAAATGAAATAGTACACACATATGCACTTTCATAGGGACTCGTCTTATCAAAATACTACAAACTCCTCACTGGTTGGAATGCATGAATTTCCTTGAAGATATTGGAAACATTTACATTCATAATCTTTGTTTCATTTTACTTTCTTTATTGATTGCATTTCCTTGGTCATCATTTATCCAAGCTTTCGTTTTTTAGTTGTTGTATATTTTGGGGCCAATTTATTCTCTTGATTTCAAATACTTCACTTCTCATTCCTTTTCCATCATCCTTTTCCTATGGAAGTAGTTATTTTCTTAATTTTTGTTCATCTCATAATTTATATTTTTATCTAATAACATAATAGGCCTCTCACCTTAGTTTTTCTTTTACAAGAAAAAATTTCGCACTGGAAGCAAGCACAGATCAACTTGCATATTTGTCTTGACCCATGAGAAGAATTAATGGTCTTTGTTTGAGCATGAATTACAACTATATGGGAATGTTGTGAAAAGTTTTAAAGCATGACTAGACATAGTGGTTAATCAATGGTCATCCTTGCATATTGGTTGGTGAGAAGATCCTAGGTAATAGAAGAAGCATCCACACACTAAGTATATTCTCGTGTGAAGGGAGAAGTATCAAATTATAAAGGTTGAAAAACAAAGAGGGATGACTATGTGTAGCCAAGGGAGACAAATATTCAAATAATTATCAAAAGTTGTCAGTCATTCCCTATGAGGATAAAATGCCACCACTCTCCCCATCTACCGAATGCTAAACATGCATTGAATAAATTGGGAAGGAATGGAAAGGAAAGTTTGACCAGACTAGAGGACATGGAGATACCTCCACCAAGGTTATGGATGCTTTCTAGTAGTGGAGAAAGGTCTCGATGCAGTGGTGACTCCATTGGGGTTATGGACACTTGCAGGAAGGAGGAACACCTGTGAGATATATATATCCACACATGGTGAAAAATCTTTATTTATCCCAAATATATATCAACCCCATGACAAATATACCAACCCGGATTTTTGATGCAGTTTAAAGAAAAAAATATCACCATCATTCATCCTCCATCTACAATATATGAGCTCTATTAGTGGATATGCAAGCATCACCACTTAACCCACCATGATGGGATCTTGTAGGTAACTATTTCACATTTTTATGAAATTTCTGGTATTAAAATTAATCTTATGATCCTATACATATTATTCTTATCATTTAGGGAGGACTAGAAGATATTATGGCTTCTCATAATGTATCTCCATTTGTTGCACGTGCACAAAAAACTCCCAATTTTCTTGTCTCAGTGTCTCTCCAAGACAAGAAATTGGGTCCCCTTCCAATTCTTCCTACTAGCACCCTCGCACTCACTCTCTTGTGTAAACGACTAATCTCGAGTTCTCCTCTCTCTCTAACCTTATCATTTTTAGTTCCCATCCCAATCACTTCTACCCGATGATACACACTTCAACAACTCCCCTCTTCCTGTGCTGATACATAGAGTATTAATGTGTGCATTCTTTCTCCACCCTAAACACTAGCGCACTAGTGATTTCTTTGCCAACATATAAATGACCCCCCTTCGAAATTGGATGACATTGCAGTGAACCTCTGCTAAAATTCGCTGACACACATTCCTATCATCGATGAAACACGCATGATCAACATTGACACATTAGTAGTGTCCATGCGATTAATTATCTTCCCCATTCGCACAAATTTCACTGATTGAATCCATTTCACTTTCACTCAAACATTTCATATCGAAAACTCCCCTCTCTTCCACTTCATTTCATTGCATATTGATGAGGTTTTCCTCTTCATCGTCGATGCATTTCCTATTTACAAGTTTCCCTTGCCTATCCTCGATACCTCAACAAAAGGATTTCGACCCCTCGTTGTCACTAAGTGCATCAATGATGATATTCTCTATCTCACCAATGTTGATCAGGTAAGCATGGCTCACCTCTTCTATGTAGCCTATTTCATCCTCCTCCCATACTGTATCCTTCTTGATATGCTCATATATCAATGTCCTTACACTCCCAATGACTAAGCTCTCCACACCTATCTAGAAAGCTAGCTAGTGATTTCCTATCTCACATGATCAACTCCATTTTGTAGTCGTAATTAGGTTTGTAGTGTTCCCAATGGATTTCTTCATGCACATGGTACTATCTTGTTTGCTTCGTGTTTCTTGATGTTATGAATAAATATTCATTGTGAAAGCATCGCGTAGCATAAGATGGGTTAACCACAACACCTATTGGTATTGCGTTATTTTGGTGGATGTATAATTTCATGCTACTAATAAATCACTGCAACGTTAATGGATGAAACAAGTCCCTATACATCATAGATGGCACATGAATTGACGAAATTTAGTTTGGGTGAAGTATCAACGACCATGGGACCCAAACTTCCATTAATAAAATCTTTTGATCACATTTTTTTGGCATCCATAAAAGTTGAATTTTCATCCTCAAAACTGGCTAGTCATATGTTTCTTTCCATTATGATTCCAACACAACTGACGGAATCGAAATCTGATGCCCAAAAGTGCCAAAATGATCGCTAAGAAGTTATCTCCCAAACCATCATTGTCATTCGTTACACCAATGAAATGTTTGAATAACATAGTCAGTTGGCTCACTAGAAGTGCCTCCCTACATTCTTCACAACACAAAAGAAGACACCCCAATCGAAGGATGTATGAGAAAGTTATGAAGAGTTAAAAGTTTCTCAAAGAGCATTAGAAAAAGGTTTAGAGAATGAATTTCTTGCCTCCACATGCAATTTTATTTAGGTATTGAGTGGAGAAGGGTCCTTCTCAACATACTCACGATGCGATCTACAAACAATGAAGATGAAAGAGAAATAATGACATATGTATCAGTGATAGAGGAGAAGAAAAGAAAATCTAAGGCAAATGGATGAAGAGGATATCTAGAAACTCCATGACGATCGACTGTCAAACTCCGATGACGAAGATGTTCCCATGCCCAGGCCAATCTTCATGATGTGCAAGGAACATATGAACAAAATCCATGACAACCCACCATCTTTAGGAGAAATTTTTTAAATGTAACCGCTGTCTTTGTTACTCACCATCACAAAGAGGATAAGGAAAAATGTTGGAAGGAAAAAGTTCATGGAGGTAGGTGAAGGAAAAGAGTCATATTGTTCCCCAATAAATACTAAAATTGTACCCAAAGAAAGGGCCTTTGGCTCTTTAAACATTGTACACTTCTGAGTTACTTTGCGAATATAGTGTCAACTAAAATTGGAGAGACTTCCTTAGAGTTTTCATGTACTATTGTTGAAATTGTTAATATGGAGAAGCCCTCAGGTCCAACCTTTTATAGAGATAAGGACTCGCATACATTGTTGTTTTACTGTGAACTATTTCAAGTACAATGCTAGTTGTTCGCATGGGCTGTAAGAGCATGTTTATTTATGGACTATTCTGACGCAATGTGTTTTCTTGCATTTTTGTTATTCTTCATTATTTCTCATGTCTTGAGCATATGATTTTCCAATGTATGTGATAAAGTGACTTAGACTATTTTGGTTATATATTCACATGCATGTGTTATTTAACTTTATATCTTCCTTACAACTATCTAGGTGAAGCTATTTGTAGAGTTGGTTTAGCGTTACATCTCATTCACTTACATTAATTCACCACTAGCTAGGATGGGACAGATTAGAAGTAGATTAGATTCCTCCATTTACATAGTATTCATCTACATCTTCAGTTTTCATAACCATCCATCATTCAATGTCATCAGTGGATCGGGCCACAACCAGTAAAACCAAACCAACAATGGTTGTGGGGATAGAATACAGATGGGTTCCCTATTCCAAATGATGAGAGGCCTAATTTATATAGGTGGATATCAATGGCCACCAACCTCTTCCAACTGTCTCACATATAGTTTTCATCTTGCCAATTGTTTCTAGCTTTTTGGGTCCTAAAGTTCCAGAGTCGTTTTGAGGCCCTAATACACGTTTTTTGGGCTCGCCATAGTCACACTATAAACATATTCAGAGTGTGGAAAAAACATGTGTATTCCTCAGATATACCTTTCAAAAAGGATATCGTGCACCTAAAACAAAGATCATATGCAAAATTTACGACCCGGGGAAGGTTATGTACTAACTTACCCCATCGGGGCCCACATGAGTTTTGGCACTTCACCTCCTAGGGTTATGTTTTTGGAAGTCTAGGGTTTTTATGATTACTTCTTGATGATAGAAAGTCTTATATGCCTCATTGTAATGTGATCATGGGAATGTGCGTAGATGCCACATCTCTTCTCAGAGATTAGGTACCACCATTCGAGCAAGATTGTTTCATTGTTCATTTTACAGTTTCAATAGATTTATTTATTGAATAGAAGTTATGTTTCATTGTATCTCTATTATTGTTTACTATATCTCTATGTTAATGTTACATGTCTATGTTTCATTTCATTTCACTCATAAATATGGATCAATGGAATTAGAGAGGTTTTCTCTTCATTTGTTTCTCTATGCATGTCCCCAACGAGGTCACGGTATAAGAAGTTGGGACTCGAACCAGTTGAGGCTTTGAAATATTGAACTCGCAGAACCTGATGGATGCCCATGGGGGAAGAAAAGAGAGACGATGGGGAATGGTATCCCTTTGAACTATTTATTGTGGAAGCCCTCGCTCAATAGAGGAATGATATCATGGATAATTTTGCACAAATCTTTCGACGACTGCCAACATGTGATGCATCTTCCTCGAGCGGAGGCACCTCCCCCTTCAAGGTACAAATCAATTTTGATATTCTTATATTTGAAGGTTAGATAGATGCAGATCCTTTATACAAATGGTTAAACCTTCTAGAAGGGTATTTTTCTATCCATAATTTTTCTTATAGAGAAAAGATTACATTTGTGCTCCTTAAGGTTGTCCCCCATGTCAAAGATTGGTGGGAGAATTTCTGTGAGAAAAAGGAAACAGAGGAATTTCCATTATTTGTAGTCACATGCACTTGGAGTTCTTTCAGGAATTCTATTAAGGAAGAATACTACCATGTTGGAAGTTATGATGACTTATATACAATATGGAACACACTATGGCAAGAAAGGGACCAAACAGTGCCATAGTTCACTAATCTCCTCCATACCTTGCGCACCAAGATTGATATCAAAGACTATGAGTGACATATGGTGTTTAAGCACCGCGATGGTATGCATAGATAAATCAATACATGAATAAATTTTTTGTACATCTCTTCCTTGGGCATGACCTATCGATATGCTATCAAAATCGAGCAGAAGCTTAAACAAAATACATGACAATTTGGTTCTGGGAACCCCTCACAGAAGAAGCAGGGAAAAGGCAGCCCCAATTCATAGAAAAAAGGACAAAGAAAGGATGGATAGCCTCATGACAACCAGTCTAAGCCACAAAAAAATAAGGACAATGGGAAGACAAAGAAGAACCTCATCTCAATGGAGGTCATCAAGCAATTTGCATTGTCAACAACATCACACCCACAACCATATACCATTGGATGGCTCCACCAAGAGAGAGATCTTCGCATCAACGAATAGTGTTTCGTGACCTATGGCATCAAGACCTTCAAAGATGAGGTATTGTGTGATGTATACCCCCTTGAAGTTTGTGATGTTCATTTATGGAATTTTCATGTTGTATAAGAGTCTAGGCCTCGTAGTGTTACTATTACTTTGAACATAAAATTGTACATAATACCCGAGGTAGTCCCACCCACTTCCATTTCCTTGATATCTTCCAAGCAATGGAGGAAGGTCATTTCTTAGACCAGGAAGTTTGTATTCTTTGTGATTCATGCTCAAAGTGAGAAGAATGTTGCAACCACATCCATGGCCTTCATGACATGTCTCTCAACGCAACAGAATCAAGTGGATAAGGTCATGGAAAAATACAAATACATCTTCTCCTCACCCACCGGGGTACCTCCGTACTTCAGGTCAAGCATTCAATTGATCTAACCCTCGACACATTTTTACCCAAGAGTCAGATCCAAGAGCTGGTCGAAAAGGGGCACATCCAAAAAAAATCATCACCTTGTGGAAGCACAATCGTTCTTGTGTGGAAGAAATACATGACATATAGAATCTATATTGATTATCGGTCCCTAAATAAAATCACAGTCAGGAATCGGTACCCAATTCCCTGAATTGATGATCTGCTTGACCATCTCAAGGGGGTCAAATACTTTAGTAAGATTGATCTGAAGTCTGAATAGCATTAGGTCCCAATAGAGAAAACCAATGTATTGAAGACTACCTTCAAGTGCAAAGAATATATTTTTTAATGGATGGTCATGCCCTTTGGCTTGACGTGTTGGATTACTAATAGGGGGGTTGAATTAGCAATGAGAAATAATTTTCTTTTAACCATTGTTTATATATTCTTTAGCATCACCAATACCAATTTATCAAAAATGTATCACATATCATAAGAATAAATAATGTAATCATGAGCATCACATCAAATCACATCAAGAGTATAGTACACCAATATTAATGTGGAAACCCAAATTGAAGAAAATCACAAAATTCTTTTCTTATATATATTCAGAATAAAACATTCATTGGAAGCACCAACTTCCGATTCTCTAGATACAACTGGAAGGAGGCTCCAACCCCCTATTCTTAGGCTCCAACCTGAAGGAAGCTACAACACCTCAATTTTCTAGCTCCAACCAGAAGGAGGCTGCAACCCCCTGGGTTCTCCAACAACAACTAGAAGGTGGCTACAACCACCTTTCCTTGCCTCGTCCAACCGCCCTGAAATATAAGTGACAAATGTAGATGACATGTCACTATCACTGGATCAAATAAAATGTAGATGTCACTACCATAACTTGTTACTGTCACTGAATGCTTGTCACAACATGTACCATTATTCTTCAAAACATTCTTTGCAAATTCACAACTTTTCTATATTGCAACATGTGGATGTCTGTGGCTTCCTTCACTGCAACTCTCAAACTACCACAAATCTCTTCCAATTTATCTATCATTTCTTATGTTGCTACTTTGTTACTATCACTATATCTGTCACAACTCTGCCACTGTCTCATCAACATGTATCTGATCATCAATCATCTAAACTTATACCATACCATACATCAAGTGTATACCAATATACATATTATTTCATGCATCAATCATGAATCAAAATATAAATTGACAATGAATAGTGAATCCTGAACTAGAGCATCAACCATGTACAACCTATGCCATATACCATATCATCAACCATATGCATATATGTACCATGTTATCAATGAAGCATGTATAATAACCTATGCATGTCCATCATGCATACATCACCATATAGCATATATATCCCTCAACCAAGTACATGTAGCTGAAATATGTGAACTATAAGAACCATATCAGTATTGTACCATACATAAGAGTGTTACTCACTCATCCAACCATTGAACATATACCATATCCAACCATACCAAGTATGTCTCAAGAATATACCATACCATAAAAAAAGGTAACCATCAAAACAAGTATACAAGCATACCAATACCTCTGAAGCTGAACTGAAGAAGTATGATGTTGCCCTGTAGAATTCCTTGAGACTTTTGGGGACCTGGTACCAACATCTACTCAAACCTTCATTATCTTTTCACAGATACACAACCTTCCATTTTACATCCCATAGATATCTATTCTTTCCTTTACTACATCCCACATACATGTGCACCCTTTTGACCTGGAACCCATGGATACCTCAAAAAATAGGGTTTTCTCTAACCTTGAGACTTTCTCCTTTGACCTTCCTTTGATGCATTAGAAAAATATGTCCTCACAATCCTTAGCAAAATATTACTATTTCACAAGATATATAATCAATAAATGAGTGTATATGTGTACTTATGAGAGATTCCTTGAGGTGTTTACATACTTTTTCATAGTAACCTCTCTCCTTACTTTAGGGATTTATTTTTGCAACCACTTTACCCTTTGACTAAGACTTGTAACTAACTAGGGTCTTCTTGACCACTCTTTGGGGCTTCCAACTTTACAAGGCCATATCTCCCTAACCATGAGGATCCATGTGGCATTCCACATATCACCGGAAATGACACAATATATATTATCCATATATGATAGTATTACTTGAAATGTAATGATCCTTCATGTCCATAATCCTTAATCAACTTTGGGTCCCATAATCATACCTCTAGGGAAACATGTAGACTACATCAAATGTACCCAATTAACTCACCATCAATCTCAATCATACAAATGATAACCAACTGTCCAATGATATCCTCCATATCTCTCGGGATTATAAACTTATCCAAGGGTTGAGATCAATCTTTAAGATCACTCTCCAAGGGTTGACATAAATGACAACCAACTATCTAAACCAACTATCCAACATGACAAATTACCCAACAAATTTCACGAGGATGATGGACGATGTCTTGTGGCCTTTCATCAATTATTTTGTGGTGGTGTATTTAGATGACATCTTCATTTTTAGCAATAGTTGGGTGGAAAACTTGCATCATATTCAACGGGTTCTTCACACTTTGCGGCAACGCAAGCTATATGAAAATTTGAAAAAATGCTCCTTCAACATGAATAGGGTCTAGTAACTAGGCTACTTTGTTGATGAGCATGGGTGCATTTCAATCCAACCAAGATCCATGTCATTTGTGACTGGCTAGCCCCGACAACACTCAACAATCTTCAGAGTTATTTAGGCCTTGTCATTTCTATCATAGGTTCATGTTGGGATTCTCCCACATTGCATGGGCCCTTAGAAAAGTGACCAAGGGTGTTGGAAGGAAAAATTCATGTGGTGCAAGTCGCAACAGAAAATGTTCGATGATTTGAAGCATTGCTTGTGCTCAACCCAGTGCTCTCATTATCTGACCTACAAAAACCTTTTCAGATTGAGAGAGATGCTTTAGACTATGTTGTGAGCATATTTCACATTTAACATGGACATCCCATGGCCCATAATAGTGAGACACTATCAGATACCATCCATAAGTACCCCACTTATGACAAAGAAATGTAATCCATTGTATAAGCCTGCTGCTAGTGGAGGCATTACATTCTTGGGAAGGAGACAATCATCCACACTAATCATAATCTTCTTCATTTCATGCAGACATAAGGCAGATTGCAGAATGACCACCATCAGAAGTGGTCCACATACTTACAACAATTCCATCTTAGCATCAAGTATAAGATAGGGAGCAAAAGCCGTGTCATTGACTGCCTCAATTGACCTCTAGTTGCAACACTAACCATGGTGCTATACTCTTGTGGATATGAGACCTCCATATGACCCCAATTCTAAGAGAAAGATCCCAATTTATCCACTACCTACCATATGATGGGCACACACACGACTGTCATTGATTTCCATCTTCAGGACGAGTCGCTGTTCCATATGGGCCATCTCTATATCCCATCAAGTGAGCGATCAAAGCTGATTTGAGAAGATACCTACAGTTGGGTGGCAGGACACTTCAACGTAGAAAATACAGTGGTGGTGTTGCAACAACATTTCTATTGGCCAAAACTTCGATAAGATGTGAGAAAGTATATCAAGTCCTACACAACCTGCACCATTTCCAAACTGACCATTAAGAAACAAGGCATGTTCACCTCTCTTCCTACTCCCGACATGTTTTTTCAACACCCTTTTGTGGTTGTTGATCAATTTTTCAAGATGGTGATTATGGATGCCTGTAAGAAGAGCATCATAGCAATGGCCATTGCCAAGTTCTTCTTCGAATGAGAATGGGTACATTTTGGGATACCATAAACCATCGTATTAGATCGAGACATACAATTCCTCAAAACATTCTAGTCGATCCTTTGGTCATGACTCAACACCAAGCTCACCACATGCACTACATTCTACCCCCAAATGAATGGCCAAACAGAGGTCATCAACAAAATGATCGTGCATATGTTGCACATGTACAATTCAAAGAATCTATGCACATGGGATGAGAGTATTCACTATGTTCATCATAGTTACAACATAGCAATACATAGCTCAACTGACCATAACCCCTTTCAGGTGGGGTTGAGGTTTCAACCATTGGGTCCCATGGATGTTGCACTACCCTTTGCATTCACATAGGAGGAATCGTCCCATGCTCAAACCAAAGCTAACAAAGCCACCTATTTCATTGGATGAATCCATCACATCCACCAACAAGTTTAGGATATTTTGCAGAAGTATAATGCCAAGTATAAGAAATGCCATGATTAACACCAGGTGACACACAAGTTTCAAATGGAGATAAAGTTTGGTTGCACTTGCAAGAAAAACACCTTACAGGACCCCATTGGAATATTCTCCCACTCTGTTGTGGAACTTACACCATCACCAAGACTATGGGTGAAAATGATTTTGAGATCAACATTTCCCCCTTCCTTGGCTTGCACCCAATGTTTATTATGGACCTCCTTCATCCATAGGTTCCACCATTATTGGACATCTGAGAGATATCAAAACAATTGACATCAATAGAGATCAAACCTAACTGCAGGGAACATGCATCCATTGATCATATCATGGAGACACAGGTCAAGGGAAATTTCCAATAGAAGATTCAACTTTATCGTGTTGTCAAAGAGAGGTAGCTCCTGGACCAAGGAAAGTGGCTCACCCGGGGCCAAATTCAACAAAAATTTCCTCATCTGATGGGTGAACTCAACATAATAGAGATCCTTGTTGCCTAAGGCGGCATGATTGATCTAGGTGGATCTCGATGGCCACCCAACTCTTCCACCTAGCTCACATACAATTTTCATCTTGGCAATTGTTTTCTATCTTTTTGGGTCCTAAACTTTTGGGGTCATTTTGAGGATCTACACAACATGTTTTGGGCTTGCCACAGTCACACTATAAAAAAATTCACTGTGTGATGACAAAAAGTGTATTCCTCAGATAGAGTTTTCCAACGGACTATCGCACGCTTAAAACAAAGATCATATGCAAAATCTACAACCCCGAGAAGTTCATGTACGGACTTACTCCATTGGGGCCCACATGACTTTTAGCGCTTCATCTCCTAGGGTTAGGTTTTTGGATGTCTAGGGTTCTTCTAATTATCTTTGTTATTGTTCACTATATCTTTGTGCTAGTGTTATAGATATGTGTTTCAATTTGTTCCACTCATAAATTTGGATCGCTAATTGGGACTTCTTATTGGGGGTAACCCCTTCCTATTGTCCAATGAATTTAGACCTGTCAACATGACCATAATTCTACCCTTGTGGATTAGGAGAATAATAATAATAATAATAATAATAATCTAATTTTAAGGTCACGACCACACCAAATTGATGTATGAGACCCTCTTGTTTGTGGGACAAAGGATCCCCTCCCCCAAGCTATTTGACTGGTAAAGTCTACAAAGATATTCATACCCTATCCCCTCTAGATTTTAACTTTTTTACCTCTTAGAAGGAAATATGATAAATTAAATCCATCTCAAATTCAAATTTACTAAAAGTATTCTTTAAAAAAAAAAATCAAACTCAAAAATTTTGGTTAATTTACAAAAAAAAATATAAAAAAATTCAAATTTACCAAAATTATTCTTTAAAAAAAATTCAAACTCAAAAAATTTAGTTAGGTGAATGGGTTATTTTGTTTGGCCCTGATTTTTCTGTAGCTATGTATAACATATTTCATTATGTATCTATGTATAACGTATTTCATTATGTGACTTGCTACATGTCTAAGTGCCATACTAGACTACTTTGAAATCTGTTAGACATGAGGCTAGCATGTTGTGTACCTCGTATCTTTGATTTATCTTCAGATTATATGACTAGCAACAACCACATTAAGTAAAAAGTGGTTGATATATGCCGATTGATGCCATTTTCCACCTTTTAAAATTAATGGCGTCAATCGGCGTATATCAACCACTTTTTACTTAATGTGGTTGTTGCTAGTTGACATGAGACATGCCTTCTCGACCACCATTAATATATTAATACATAATTAATGGCTTAATTAATTATTACTTTAATATTATATTAATGTATATAAATTAATGAGATCTATTAATGTTAATGTAATAGATAATGATAATGTATAAATATAATCTATAAATTAAAGTATGAAGTTACATTAATGTATAATGTAGTTGATTGATACATTAATAGTGTAATATATTAATTAATTAATAAATTTATACATAATTAATTAATACATTGTAAAAATATGAATAAAGTAATAAAATAAAATATTAATAATGTAATGATAGATTTATTGTATTAATGTAATGTATAAATTAAAATATTAATATACAATAATGTATAATGTAAAGTATATTAATTAATTTATACATTAAATATAATATTAATAATGTATTTATTAATATTCTTAATCACTAAGATATAAATATGTATATTTATATTAAAACATAAATATTGATATTAAAACATTAATATTACAGAATTAATACATTAATAATAAATAATTAAATTATTAATTAGTTAATACATTAAATACATTATTAATAATGAATTTATTATTATTATTATTGTTAAGTAATATTAAGTATTAATTAGTTTATACATTAAATACATTATTAATAATGTATTTATTAATATTATTAATACACTAAAATATTAATATTAATATTTATAATAAAACATAAATATTGATATTAAAAAAATAATTTTAAAGAATTGATACATTAAAAAGGTATAAATACTTTAGTAATACATTATTAAAGTAATAATACATTAATAAGTTAGTAATACATTATTAAAGTAATAATACATTAATAAATTAGTAATACATTAATACAGTAATTTACAATGACCATGCTTCAATATGGTTGGTCTGGATAAATTTTGTAGAACTTTGTTGACTTTAGGAAGGAAAGGTTCACTATGGTTGACATGGTTAATTATAGTTGACCATGACCATGGTTAACTTCTCTAGACCTTCATCGTGGTTAAATTCTGTAAACCTTCACTATGGTTGATGTTTACTATAGATGAACTTCATTATGGTTGAACTTGGTTGACCATGACCATAGTTGACTCTGGTTGACCATGGTTGACAATGGATAACCATGTTTGACAGTGGTTATCCATAAACGATCATGGTTAGTCATGACCATAATTGACTAAGACTATGGATGACATTCAGATAGTGAAATTTGGAAGTGTTTGTCACATTACGATGACATGATATTCGCATAACATTGTGACAATGAAGCTATGTTGATGACATTGTGATGATGAGGCAATGTTCATCAGATTATGATGACAAGATATTTGCATCACAACATGATGACAGGATATTTGCATCACATTCCAATGACGAGGCTATGTTCATCAAATTGCAACGACATTATATTTTTTGTCACATATTGACGACGATGGGGATATTGGGACGAGGGTTTTAGGTTCATCACATTGCAATGACAGGTCATTTAAGTAAATATTGGCAATGTGATGAACATAAATGTCGTATGTTCATCGTAGAAATTTGCCAACTTTGGGAAGAAAAGGTTCACTATGGTTGACATGGTTAATTATGGTTGACCATGGCCATGGTTAACTTCCATAAACCTTCATTGTGGTTAACTTTCATAGACCTTCACTATGATTGACGTTCACAATGGATGACCTTCATTATTGTTGACCTTGGTTGACCATGACCATGGTTGACTGTCGTTGACTATGGTTGACAATGGTTAACCAAGTTTGACAACTGTTATCCATAGGTGACCATGGCTGACCATGACCATAGGTGAACAAGACTACAAATGACATTCAGATAGTGAAATTTGGAAGTGTTTGTCACATTATGACAGCATGATATTCAGGTAACATTGCGACAATGAAGCTATTTTGATGAAATTGGGATGGCGATGCTATGTTCATCATATCGTTTCAATATGGTTATTTTTGTGACATTTCAAGGGAGGGGATAAGCTCACCAGATTACAACGACAAGATATTTGCATCACAATATGATGAGAGGATATTTGCATCACAATGCAATGATCGGGCTACGTTCATCACATTGCGATGACAATATATTGTTTGTCACATATTGACGATGAGGGGGATATTGTGATGAGGGGTTTATGTTCATCACATTACAATGACATGTCATTGAAGTAAAAAGTGGCAATGTCATAAACACAAATGTCGTATGTTCATCATATGTCGAATGGACATGTGATGAAAATAAATGTCTTATGTTCATCACATAGCGATGACATGATATTTATTTTGACAATGGGGCGATGTTCATCACAGAGTGATGACAGGACATTGTTTTTCACATTATGACAATAGGATATTTGTGTCACAGATGTGAGGATATGTTCATCACATTAGGATGACGAGGTTTTGTTCATCACATTGCAACAATATGGTTATTTTCATCACATTGTGATGATGAGGTTATGTTCGTCACATTGCGAAAATATGATTATGTCCAGTCATGTTCGTCACATTGCGACAATATGGTTATGGCCAGCCATGTTCGTCACATTGCGACAATATGGTTATATTCGTCAAATTGTGACAATATGGTTATGACAAGACATGCGCGTCACATTGAGAAAAATATTGTTATGGTGACTCATGTTCTTCACATCGCGACAATATCATTGTGTTCATCACATTGTGACAATATGGTTATGGCCAACCATGTTCAACCATTGTCAACCATGGTCAACCATAGTCAACAACGGTCATGTTCAATCGTCACATTGTCAATATGGTTATGGCCAACCATTGTGAACCATTGTCAACCATAGTCAACCATTGTGAACCATAGTCAACCATTGTCCACCATGGTCAATGGTCATGGTCAATATCATTATGTTCATCACATTGTGACAATATGGATATGACCAACCATGTTCAACCATTGTCAACCATGGTCAACCATAGTCAACCATGGTCATGGTCAATCAAGGTAAACCATATTTATGTTTGTCACATTGGGACAATATGGTTATGTTTGTCATGTCGTATGTTTAGTGTATAAGGCCAGGTTCGTATGTTGTTTTTTCACATTATGACGATATGAAATCTTTGTCACAGGTGGTGAGGATATGTTCATCACATTAGGACGACGAGGTTATGTTCATCACATTGCAACAATATGGTTATTTTCATCACATTGTGATGATGAGGTTATGTTTTTCACATTGCGACAATATGGTTATGGCTAGTCAGCTTCATCACATTGCGACAATATGATTATATTCTTCAAATTGTGACAATATGGTTATGAGAAGACATGCTCGTCACATTGCAAAAAATATTTTTATGGTCACTAATGTTCTTCACATCGTGACAATATCATTGTGTTCGTCACATTGTGACAATATGGTTATGGCCAACCATGTTCAACCATTGTCAACCATCGTCAACCATAGTCAACCATAGTCAACCATGGTCATGGTCAATCAAGGTCAACCATATTTATGTTTGTCACATTGCGACAATATGGTTATGTTCGTCACATCGTATGTTCAATGTAGAAGGATAGGTTCGTAACATTGCAACAATATGGTTATGTTCATCACATCGTATGTTCAGTGTATAAGGCTAGGTTCGTATGTTGTTGTTTTACATTATGACGATACGATATCTGTGTCATAGGTGGTGAGGATATGTTCATCACATTAGGACGACGAGGTTATGTTCATCACATTGCAACAATATGGTTATTTTCATCACATTGTGATGACGAGGTTATGTTTGTCACATTGCGACAATATGGTTATGGCTAGTCATGTTCGTCACATTGTGACAATATGGTTATATTCATCAAATTGTGACAATATGGTTATGACAAGACATGCTCGTCACATTGCGAAAAATATTTTTATGGCCACTGATGTTCTTCACATCGTGACAATATCGTTGTGTTCGTCACATTGTGACAATATGTGATTCGGATTTATGTAGGAACACAATGAAATACAAAAATACACATAAACACAGAGATGCAGCGGAAATAAGACTTCATTTCATTAATAACAAATGACTGAAATATGCTTACAAACAGAATGGAAATAAGCTAGCTAGGGTGTTGGTAGCTTATCTCTGAGAAGTGATGTGGCAAGTATTGGCCTCTGAACTCCGTTACAATGAGGCCCTAAGGGCTATTATTATTGAGAAATAATGGACAACCCTAAACATCCAAAGACCTAACCCTAGGAGATGAAACGCCAAGACTATGGGCCCCGTTTGGGTAAGTTGGTACATCAACTTACCGAGGATGTAACTTTGGCATACGATATCCGTTTGACGTGTTCCATACCTCATTAGAAAGATATATCCGAGGAATACAACTTTTGGGTGAGAAAAATTGATCTACAACCCATGTTGCTCCCCGTTTCCCAAAAAACGTTGTTTAAGGCCTCAAAACGGCTTCGGAAGTTCAGGACCCGAAAAACTGCTAAAAATAGTAAACTGTGCAAAAACTGAAAAACTGAAAGAAGAAATGGTGGGGGTCCAAGTGGAATAGGTGGGTGACCACCAATATCCACCTGGATCATTCCTCCCCCCTTAGGAAGCAATGGTCCCCATTGCGTTGAGTTCCTCCATGAGATGAGGAAACTTCTACTGAACTTGGTCCCTGGTGAGCCACTTGCCTTGGTGAAGGAGTTGGCCTACTTTGACAACTTGATATAGTGATATCCTTTGTTTTCGGGTGTGCTCGATCTGTGTATCCATGATCTGATCAATTTTGTCTTGTTCCATGCAGTCTGGATTTAACTCTGTTGATGTGAGTTGTTCTGCCATGATAGATGTGTCTAATAGAGGTGGAAAGTAGGGCCGAAGGCGGTCCACATTGAACACTGGGTGTAGACCAAGGAATGGAGGAATGCTGAACTCAAAGGCATTTCCCCCTACATCCTTGGTGAGGGTGTATGGCCCATATCGGAGCAGACGAAGCTTGCGGTGGGGTCCAGCGAGGCGCTCCTTTTGCAAATGCAGCCACACTTTGTTGCCCACCTGAATTTGTGTGGCACTCGATGTTGATCATGTCGCTGCTTGTACTTAGCATTGGCTCTTTCCAAGATGTCATGAACCTGTTGGCGGATGTGTTGAATGTGATCAATGAAGTTCTTTTCCTTGTCAGCCTCAGACTGGACATGAGATGAATCTTCCTGTGTAGCCACAAATGGCATGGCTATGTCAATGGGACATAGTGGTTGGAATCCCAAGCCCACTTGAAAGTGGTTGTGGCTGGTTGAGCTATGGAGAGCTCGGTTGTAGTTGTGGTGTACATAGGGGAGGCTCTCATCCCATGTGCATGGATGGTTTGAATTGTACATGCAGAAAATGTGTACGATCATCCGATTAAAGACCTCTGTCTAGCCATCAGTTTGCGGATGGAAAGCTATGGACTTGGTGAGATTGGTGTCCAGCATTGACCAGAGGTTGGAAAAAAATGTACTGATGAACCTACTGTCCCGATCTGAGATGATAGACTGTGGGATCCCAAAGTGTACCCACACTTGTTCAAAGAAGAGTTTAGCAGTGGCTTCTACTGTGATATTTTTCTTGCAGGCCATCATAATGGACATCTTCGAGAATTGGTCGATGACCACAAAAACACAGTCATTGCCATGCTTAGTAGAAGGAAGGCCGGACATGTAATCCATAGAGATGGATTCCCAAGGTCGACTGGGGGTAGGAAGCGGAGTATAGAGGCCTTGCTTCTTGATGGTCGGTTTGGCAATGGCACAAGAAGTGCAGGACTTGATGTACTTCGCGACATCTTGTTGAAGGTTTGGCCAATAGAAATACTTTTGCAGTACTGCCACAGTTTTCTCGACCCTGAAATTCCTAACGACCTGACTGTAGTGCACCTCCCAAATCATCTTGGCACGCTCTCTTGTAGGAACACAAAGGTGTCCCAAGTGACAAAGTAGGGCATCCTCGAGGTGGAAATTGGGAACTTGCCTACCCTCCAAGAGTGTATTGTATGTGTGACTGAATTCTAGATCACTTGTGTCGAGAAGTGGCCAATCAAAAGTCTCGTTCCCACAAGAGTTCAACACAGTGGTTAGCGCCACGATGAGTGGTCGACTGAGGTAGTCTACAACATTATTGGTGCTTCCTTTTTTGTACTTAATGTTCAAATGAAACTGTTGCAGGTATGTGGACCACTTCTAATGATGATCGTTCTGCAACTTCCCTTGTGTCTGTATGAATTGCAGGGGTCGGTGGTCTGTGTGGATGACCGTTTCCTTTCCCAAAATGTAATGCTTCCACTGCCGATAATCCTGCACAATGGAACACATTTATTTGTCATAAGTGGGATACTTCCGGACTGTGTCAGAAAGTGTCTCACTGTGATATGCCACTGGATGCCCATGTTGAGTAAGGACTGCCCTAATAGCATAGTCAGAGGCATCTGTCTCGATCTCAAATGGTTGTTACAAGTCTGGTAATGTGAGCATTGGTGCAGAGCAGAGGCGATACTTCAACTCCCTGAATGCCTTCTATTGAGATTCAGACCAAAATAATTTTTCTTTAGATCCTCCCTTGGTGACTTGACTCAAGGGCCAAGTGATATGAGAGAATCACAACACAAACCTGCGGTAGAAATTGGCAAGACCTAAAAAGTTTTGGAGCACTGTTAGGGTGGTTGGGGCTGGCCAATCCCAAATGGCTTGGATCTTGGTTGGATCCACATGCACCCCCCGCTCATCAATAATGTATCCCAGATACTGAACCTGGGTCATCCCAAAAGTGCATTTCTCCAAATTGGCACACAACTTGTGTTGCCGCAGTGTTTGGAGGACCTGTTAGATGTGGTGGAGGTGTTCTTCCCAAGTCTGGCTGAAGATCAGGATGTCATCCAAGTACACCACTACAAATGAGTTGGTGAATGGCCGCATGATGTCGTCCATTAGCCTCATGAAGGTTGTAGGGGAATTCATCAACCCGAAAGGCATGACCAACCATTTGAAAAGGCCCTCCTTGGATTTGAATGCAGTCTTCCACACATTAGAGGGTTCGATTGGTACCTAGTGATACCTAGACTTCAAGTCGATCTTGCTGAAATATTTCTCCCCCTTCAGTTGGTCCAGAAGGTCATCAATCCATGGAATCGGGTACCTATTCCGGACAGTGATCTTGTTCAGTGCCCGATAGTCAATGCAAAGTCTCCAAGTCCCATCCTTCTTCTGCACCAACACGATCGGGCTCCCACAGGGCGATGAACTTGGTCGGATGTGACCTTTCTGCAACAGCTCCTGAATCTGCCTCTTGATTTCATCATTCTCCAGAACAGAGCATTGATAGATGAGTCCATTAGGAAACGACGCACCTGGGGTCAGATTGATGGGGTGCTTGACCTAGCAGTGTAGAGGCACCTCTGCGGGGGAGGTGAAGATGTCCTCGTACTCCTCCATGACCTTATCCATCTGTTTTTTTCATGTAGCAGGGCCCTGTCTGGAGGTCATGGCCACAATATTCCTCTTTCCCTGAGGGTGGATCATCAGGAAAACAAATTTCCTAGTTTTGGAAATGAGCTTACTACATTGTTTTGCATAACCAAAGAGATGGTGGTAGGCAGTGCTATCTCTGGTATCCTGTACATCTTATTGCCCAAAGTGATAATAACAGCATGAGGCTTGGACTCATACACAACATGTCTCTTCCACAAGTATGGTTGGCCCAATAATACATCAGAAACATCAAGAGGAGCAATGTCACATAAGACCTCATCCATGAAGGGCTTGATGTTGTAGGGGAGGCGACATTGTTGACTGATGCAGAGGTCCCTTCCTTGGTGAAACTACCCGATGGTGTATGGTTGTGGGTGTGTTGTGGTCGGCAAGCCCAGCTGCTTCACGAACTCCATCGAGATGAGGTTCTTTTGGCTCCCATTGTCGACAATGAATTCCAATGGGGAACCCTTTACCCACATCTTGGAATGGAAGAGATGCTGCGCCTTCTCTGGATCTTCTGGTTCCTCCTTTTGGATCTTCATGGTGGCAACGGTGGCATTGGGCTCTACATCGATAATATTCTTCCTCGTGTCATTCCCCTTGTCAGGTTCTGATTCAAAGTCGGAGCATGCATCTGATTCAAAAGCCTTCAACTCAGTTACCAGTGACTGCTTGGCCCGACACTCACTTATGTTGTGAGTGGATCTCTTATTGAACTCACACCACTTCCCCGTGTTATTTTATGGCTTCGTGGTGTTTTTCTTTGCTTATGTCTTTGGCGGCTTGTCCTGGGCTTCCCTACCTTGGCTTGGTCCTTTGTTCTGCGGTTTGGGGGTACCTTTCCCTTGCTTCTGATTTGTAGACCCAAAGTATCGCTTCTTCTGTTTGAAATTCTTCTCAATCTTGGCAGCATATCGGTATGCCACACCAAGCGAGGAGATGTCGAGGAACTCCATTTCCTCCTGAATGTATCTGTGCAGACAACTGTTGTACTTTAACACCAAATGTTTCTCTGAATCTTTGATACCTAACTTTGTGCATAGGGTATGAAACAGATTCATCATCTCATGCACATCTTGGTCCCTTTGTTGCTGCAGTGTAGTCCATTGTATGTATTTGTCCTCATAGCTCCCCACGGGATAATATTATTCCTTGATGGTGTCTCAGAAAGAATCCCAAGTGGGTGAGGCCGAGAACAGGGAGGGTTCTCCCTCCCCCCGTTGCTCCGAGTAGGTTTCCCACCAGTCCTTGACATGGGGAGTGGCTTTGAGGAGTGCGGAAATAATATTTTCTCAGTTGAAAAAGTCATGAACCGATAAATATCCTTCTAACAGATTCAACCATCTATCTACGACATCTACATCTATTTGGCCCTCAAATATGGGAAGTTCAAAGTTTACTTGTACCTTAAAAGGAGTGGCACCTCCAGAGTGGCTATTGGATGTCGATGCGCCGCCAGTGGGAATTCGTTGAAGAATCTGGGCAAAGTTGTCCATCATCGCGTTCCTTTGTTTCTTGAGGGCCTCCTTGAGCAAAATTTTGATAGGATCTCCTACTCCCTCATATTTCTTTTCTTCCTCCATGGGTGGTCGTTGGGGTTTGCGAGGCTGATCTTGCAAAGGTTCAACCAGATCAAGCCCCAACTCCTTATACCCTGACCTTGTTGGGGACATGCAAAGAAAGATCGAGAATGAGCAGACCACTCTGATTCCACTGATCCAAATTTATGTAGGAACACAATGAAATACAAAAATACACATAAACACAGAGATGTAGCAGAAATAAGACTTCATTTAATTAATAACAAATGACTGAAATATGCTTACAGACAGAATGGAAATAAACTAGCTAGGGCGTTGGTAGCTTATCTCTGAGAAGAGATGTGGCAGCTACTGGCCTATGAACTCCATTACAATGAGCATCGAAGGCCTATTATTATTGATAAACAATGAAAAACCCTAAACATCGAAAGACCTAACCCTAGGAGATGAAAAGCCAAGACTATGGGCCCCGTTTGGGTAGGTTGGTACATCAACTTCCCGGGGATGTAACTTTGGCATACAATCTCTGTTTGACACATTCCATACCTCGTTAGAAAGATATATCCGAGGACTATCTACGATCTATCTACGAACAATGTTGCTCCCCGTTTTCCCAAAAAATGTCGTTTAAGGCCTCAAAACAGCTCTGGAAGTTCAGGACCCAAAAAATTGCTAAAAATAGTAAAGTGTGCGGAAACTGAAAAATTGAAAGAAGCAATTGTGGGGGTCCAAGTGGAATAGGTGGATGGCCACCAATATCCACTTGGATCAATATGGTTATGGCCAACCATGGTCAACCATTTTTCAGCCATGTTCAACCATGGTCATGGTCAATCAAGGTCAACCATATTTATGTTCATCACATTGTGACAATATGGTTATGTTCGTCACATCGTATGTTCAACGTAGAAGGCTAGGTTCGTAACATCGCAACAATATGCTTATGTTTGTGACATCGTATGTTCAACGTATAGGGCCAGGTTTGTCACATTGTGACAATATGGTTATGTTTGTCACATTTTGACAATATGGTTATGTTCGTCACATTGCAAGGGAGGGAGTAAGTTCGCCATATTACAACGACAAGATATTTTCATCACAATATGATGAGAGGATATGTGCATCACATTGCAATGATGGAGCTACGTTCATCACATTGCGATGACAATATATTGTTTGTCGCATATTGACAATGACGGTGATATTGCGACGAGGGGTTTATGTTCATCATATTACAATGACATGTCATTTAAGTAAAAAGTGGCAATGTGATGAACAAAAATGTCGTATGTTCATCATATGTCGAATGGATATGTGATAAAAATAAATTTCTTATGTTCGTCACATAGCGATGACAAGATATTTATTTCGACAATGGGGTGATGTTCATCACATTGCAACAATATGGTTATGGCGAGTCATGTTCATTAGATTGCAACAATATGGTTATGTTCGTCACATTGTGATAATGTGGTTATGGCCACTCATGTTCGTCACATTGTGACAATATGGTTATGTTTGTCACATTGTGATAATCTGGTTATGACAAGTCACGCTCATGGCATTGCAACAATATGGTTATGTTTGTCACAATGAAACAATATGGTTATGGCAAGTCATGTTCATCACATTGAGAAAATATGGTTATGTCCATTAATTGCGAAACTTGATGCAATGTTTGTCAAATTGAAAGACTCAACACTATCTTCATCACATTGTAACAACAAATTGTTTAATGAGTTATAGTTATTATAAGAGATTTGATAACAAATCATATAGATCTTTGTAGATGATGAGTTATATTGTTCTAAGGACATTAATAACAAATCTACTTGATTTATACATTATAGATGATAATTTATATTTGTCCTAAGAACATTTAAAGGAAATCAACTTGTTTAAAGAGTTGCAGATGACAATTTATACTAATTCTAAAGACATTGATAGAAAATCAACTTGAAATTTGATGATGATTTATTATTGTTATAAGGATTTATTATTGTTACAAGTCTCCTACTAATAGAAAAGTTTCATTCAAATCCATACTCTAAAAGCATTAAAGTAAAGAGGAGTGTTATGGTCATTTATAACTATATAAACTATATTTTTAATTATATATTATATAGTTAAAAAAAGTCTAGAAAATTTTAATATATAAACAATTAAAATAGTGTTTATTACTCTTAAATTTTTACATTAACACTATTGGTAGTGTTACACAATTATATAAATATTTGAATACACGAAAAAAAAATTGAAATATTTTAACTTAACTTAGTACACATGTTAAGTTTATTCATGTATGAGATTAAATTCATTTAGTGTACTTTGTCTTTTGAAATTTTACTTTGTATTTTGCTATTTTACTATTGAAATACATTAATGAATTAAATGAATTTTTATTTAAAAATTTCAAAATTGTAGAAGTGTATAATTTGCTATAATTTTTAAATAGTGTATAATTTTCTTAAATAGATTTGAAATCTGATTAAATTTATTTAGTGTACTTTGTCTTTTAAAATTGTACTTTGTATTTTGCTATTTTACTATCCCATCTTTTCTTTATTTTAATATATATATTTTTACTATCCCATTTTTTCTTTATTTTAATATATATTTTTAAGAGGTATTTTTTAAATTCAATTTTAACTTATTTATATATATATATTAAAAAAAATACTTTTATTAATATTAATAATAATACTTTTAATATTTTTGTTAAATATAATATTGATAATTTTATTATAAAATCAAAATAAATTATATCTATTCAAATTCTTTAAGAAAAAGTAAGCTATTTCTATTCTTTATCAAAATTAATTGAAAGTACAAATTTTACTCAAAATCTACTATGAATAATTAACTAACATCATAATCCCTAACCCTAATTTCATAACTAACATAAAAATCCCTAACCCTTAATAAATGGATATTGAATCAAACACATCCTTGGAGAGTCCGTTTCTTCTCCCATTTGCTTATGTTTCTTCTCCCAAACAAAAAAGAAAACAAAGTTACAGTCCAACAACTCAAACCCTAATACAACACATTTACTTATAACAATCAATGTAATATTACAAATTAAAAAGTGATAATATTTTTGATTAAAAATTAGAATGCAATAAAATTTATCAAAATATTTTTTAATTAGTGAGGATTTTGTTCATAGTGCGGAGAACATGAATAGGGAGTATCTGATGTTCATGGAGTATCTAATGAAATCATCATCTGTAGTGGAGGGAACATCATGGCATGAAGGGTGGATGCCGAAGGGGAACGAGCACAAATGCTCGGCTCTTATCCAATCTCATGTAGTACTGGGATTCATTTGTTCCAATAAAACAAATCTCATCAAGTATTTTTGATTGGTTGGCTTAGGGCAGGAGCATTCGCTGTCTCCGCTCAGGGCCCATTAAAATCTCTACAGAGAAGATCAAAGTTGGGAATTATAAAGATCAGAAAAAGTACTAATTTAGAGGATCAATTATTTACTTAAAATTGGGGTTCTCGCCGCTCAAGTAATAAGTGTAGAGGTTTCGAATCCTGATCCTCGCTCGAGATTTTTCTCTCGTTCCAGTTCTTTCGAAGGCCCCGAGCTCACCAAATTTGCCTATTCGAATTTTCTCAAACCAGTTGTAAGGCACACGGTATTTGCGTCTTCAATTACAATAATTACATCGAAAGGTGTACACCTATTGATAATGGGCAATTTAATAGGGGTTTAGTGCTTAATAAGTTTTCTATGGACAGGATTAAATATGGCTGGAATATTCTTAATAGTCACACAAAATAAATGGCTGTGATTTCAATCATTAACTTCCTAGCTATTATAAAGACATCAGTTTACATTTACCTAATCATATTTAAAAATTACTTTGATAGCTAACTGATTGCCACGTAAGTGATTAACAGAAATTAAAATATTAACACCAGATAAATGAAGCCCAACAGTTTATTTGTTAATAGATAATAAAATTTAATATATTATTTTAAAGATTCATTTCATCTTATTTTCGGCATTCACCAGCAGTTATTTTGCTGCTATGCTAGTTTTATTATTATTAAGATTAAATGTGGCAACCCTAAATTGAAAGGAATTACGGCTCCCTTAACTGTAAGAAATGCCAATAGTTATAACTTATTGGATCTGCGATTTTATTATTATTAAGATTGAAAGTGGCAACCCTTAACCTAAAGGAATTACAGCTGCCTTAACTGTAAGGAATGTCAATCGTTGCAACCCACAGGATCTGCCATTTTATTATTATTAAGATTGAACGTGGCAATGAGGTTGATTATACAAATTAATTATTAAACATGGCAATCAATGGGTAGGGCAGTAATTTTTTAATCAAATTAAGTAAATGTGAAAAAGTAAAAAAGAAAAACACCCATTCATAAATGCAAGGAAGTTAAGAATATTAAATCCTATTCATTTATTTGAGTGAACGACAAAGAATATGCCACCATCTTTCATTGTAGACCATAAGATTGCAATTTGTGATTAAAAGACTCATTAAATAATCGATTCCAATAAGGGGGACCGCCTATTAACTTAAAAATAGCCCAAACACTATGGGCTTAAAAATAGCCCAAACTAGCATAAAATAGCTTACTTGGCTTTGGGATTGAGTCATGCTGTGCCCTGTTGACACTG
Organism: Picea engelmannii; assembly: GCA_009831015.1. Lineage (NCBI taxonomy): Eukaryota > Viridiplantae > Streptophyta > Pinopsida > Pinales > Pinaceae > Picea > Picea engelmannii. Next base: position 882,578 of record ML781757.1, on the reverse strand, counting down.
TGAGAGCTTTACTATTTTTATTATTTATATGAAATATATTTCAAAATTTAAGAGCATTTAAGTTGTCAAAATATTTAGGTTGTCAAAATCACCAGGGGATCTCAATTGGTCTGAGTTATTTCAATTTTTAACTTTTAATTTGGTTAGAGTTTTTGGGTTCTATTCTCTTCTCAACTACACCAATTTTGAATTTTGATCACTTTATAAAACAAAACCCTCAACATCCAATCAAGCTAAAAAAAAATTGACCATCTACTTTTTTCTATGTCAACTTCATACATCACGGTTGGTAGATTTGTTATTACAGTCGACCTTTTGAAAGTTGCTCATTGTTCATACCTCATGGTTGGCAGATTTCATTACCATTGACCTTTCGAAAGTTGCATATTATTCTTCGCATTTGTTGTGGTGTTATAATCGTAAAATCGTCCAATCTTGATTAAGAATGGTTCACAAGTGACTGCACTTGCATAAGAATTGTTCACATGTGACTGCTCTTGCATGAAAGTGACACTCAGATTAGAAGTTAAACCAATTTCCGTGTTCATTTAATTTGCCTGTTTATATTGATATCAGTCAGCGAGGATTTCCAATTGTGTCACTGTAGTGCCCTGCATTAGCTCTCTGTGTGTCTAGAGACTTTCTTACATCACAATGATTGTTTGTTTAATGTTTGAGAAATTGGAGAAATTTTCCCTCCTTTATAGTATTATCTATTAATAAATAAATTGTTGGGCTTCATTTATCTGGTGTTAATATTTTAATTTATGTTAATCACTTAGGTGGCAATCAGTTAACTATCAAAGTAATTTTTAAATATGATTAAGTAAATGTAAAAAAGTAAACACATAAACTGATGTCTTTATAATAGCTCGGAAGTTAATGATTGAAATCACAGCCATTTATCAATAGGTTCAATAGGTGTACACCTTTCTCCGTAATTAGAATAAAAAAAATATCCAAACTTAATATCCAAACTTAACTTTTTTTTTCTGTGAGAAGGTTATATAGCTCAAATCCCCAAAAAAAATATTTATGCTATAAACAAATCCAAGATAACAGACAAATTTTGTGAGATTTCGAAAAAAATATTTTCATATTTTGGATAGTATTTGAAGTGGTGTGAAATGAACAAATAAAGAATATGTAAACTGCATTTGCTTCGAGAAAATTGGCTTTCATCCTCCGTAACAAAACTGTTCGTATTTTTTTTTAAGACATAATCTATATACATGACCGCGATTTCAATACCTGACCTTCAGCCGAAGGGAGTTAGTACCGTCCTAACGAATTCCGCCGATATAATTTCTCAGTCGTTTTACATCTGATAACTGTACGGGCTTAAGTATGAAACCTTCTGCTTAAGTAAAATTTAAATTTCAGAATCAATATTTAGCATCATACAATTTATCCGCACCATATCATGCTCGGACAGTGGACCCGTTGGAATCTCTTAATAAGATATCACTGAAATGGCTTGCTATTCGGCTTAATGGGGCCAGATGAAACTTCAAATAAGAGATCTGTGGCATGCCAGTCAAAGGGAAGCCTTGCTGGTAGCCTATCGAGGCGTGCGCCGGCGGCAGTCAAGGGATCACAAGGTCAAATTTAGGTTTTCATAAGCTTGACTAAGGGGATCTTCATCCGTTTGACTAAGGGGATCTTCATCCGTTCAATTAGGGTGTTTTGTGAGAATAGGTCAATTAAATTTTTTGCGAGAATAGGTCAATTAAAAATTTTGTGAGAAGGGATCTCGACCCGTTCAATCGGGGCGTTTTCATAGAGGTGGTCAATTAACAGGGTTTCGTGATCTGGACACATCAACAGAATAAAAAACTCAAAGAGGAAAGTATATATACGCAACGTTTTCATATACATACATATAGGTTACGTCTCTAACCATGAATTTCGATTTTTTGCAAAACCATGGATGTAACCGTGAATTTTGAATTTTTTGCAAAACCATGGATGTAGTATGAGATGGTATATTTGATGTTGCAACATTAGTAAACGATCAAAACACAAAAGTAGATAGGGTGGATGTCACGAACATATCTTAACACTCGGGTAGCATATAAGTTTTAATAGTAAACGATCAAAACACAAAAGTAATAGGTGGATGTCACGAATATATCTTAACACTCTGGTAGCATATAAGTTTTAATAATAATTTAATTTTAAGGTAAAGGTCAAATTATATATCATATTATAATTGTTAGGTTAATTCTAAGGTAATAGTCAAATCATATAAGAAATTGATATTATGATTGTTAGTTTTATGATTTTTTTTATAAAGATGGGTTATTACGTAAAAAGTATTATGTTTTGATTTTTTGGTGATATTTTAAGGTTATATTTTCGTCATATTTGTTTGAAATCTGGTGAGAAATTGTTGGATCTGCAGATTTGAGTGGTTGATTATGTATAATTGGAGTGCTCCATGAGTTTTTCAACATGTTGAATCCATTGCATTCAAAAATGCAACCTAAACAATATAAAATTGTCATTATGTTTTGTTTATTTTACTTTCTTTTTATACCATCTTACATTGATTATAATCATGAAAATAAAATCACCAATATTTTTTTAGATGATATGGATTTTGTTTATAAATAATCTTTGCAATTTTCATGGTTTTTAAGTAATTTTAATTTTGTTTCACTTTTGTCAAATTGGTTTTAGTATGCAATCCTCTTCTTCAATATAATGGATTGCCTTCCCTACTTTACTATATTCATGGTTTTAATATGCAATCCTCTTCTTCAATATAATGGATTGTCTTCCCTACTTTCCTATCTTCATGAATGTTTAACCTTGTATTATTTTGGTTTTTCTTAGTTTTATATTTTCATAAGCTTTAACTTTTATTTGAATCAATAGATCATAAGGAAAAATTATAATACATTTAAACAATTTTGTGTGGAAGTGAAGCATAAGTGGTGTTAGAAAAAAAAAAGAGGTTTCCACTTTTAATCTAAATTACATACTTCTTAAACTAGTGCATATACCTTTTCCCATGATCAAATAGAATGAGTGTATCTTGGCGTTATCCATGTATTATATTGAAATACAACTTCATTTATATCACTAAAAGACAATATCAAGAGGAGAGATAATTTTATCATTGATATGGATTAAGAGCAATGTCTACTAACCCCAATCTTCTTATGGACGAAGAACATTATTCCCAAGAATTCATCGTAAAAGAATGATTGATTAGAGACCTCCATTATAGAAAAATAAAAATGATTCATTAGAGACATTTTGGTTTGTAAAATTAGAAGGTGAAGGTAAGCCATTGTTTTTAAGGTTCAAAGTGAAAAAATTACCACATTTCTAATTTGGTTCAAAGAATTTTAACATTTTCACAAGGCCATATGTTGGGTGTGAATAAACCCTAATTTTGTAATAAAAGTTACATTTATTTGACAATCAATTTTAATAAAAGATGAAATGTTACTTTTGACTAAATAAAACGACATTTATTTGACAATCAATTTTAATAAAAGATGAAAACCACGTTAACTAAAAGGATACATGATCAAATTTCACTATGCCAATAATTCCAAACTATATAAGAAGATAGCCCATAGAGAAATGGGTGACTTTTCCTTTTCAATGATCATTCATTATTGGTGATTGTAATTCTAAAATGAAAGATTGATAAGTTCCTGCTTAAATAGTGAGTTTTCTCCCAATCCTTAGGTATTTTCCCACTATAAACATTATGTACAATGGATGTCTAATGTGGATTCATGACCATTGATTTAGTATGTTTTCAATGATTCATGTGTTTGGTTTGTTATTCTAGTCCATGTTATTGAATTTGTTTCTATATTTGGTTTTTAGAGTAGAAATTATATAACTGAATTATTGTTCGCTTCATTTTCATGTATTGTCTTTTTGTGCAAGTTTTCCCCAAATCACTTGATTGGTAAATGTGTTGTGTGCTTCAACTGTGTAGGTTGAATTATTCTCAAGACCAACTTATATGGGGCATCCTAAGAAATCAAATGGAATGTTTAGTTACAAGGAATACCACTATCAAACCATAGATGGGTTTTTTGGGGGAATTGCTAGTACATGGATCAAAGGGTGTTGAACAAAAAATCACTTAGAGGAAAAGAAATGAGAGTCCTTGTCCTTCCCATATGAAGGATGTAAAGAAACAATTGTTGAATACCTCACCATTTGGAGGAAAGGCACTTCCCGAAAAAACATTGGTTGACATAGAGGACTAATAACATCAAGAGATTGAGTGGGAAATTATAAAGGAAAACCCAAAACCCCTAAGGGACTCATTGAAAAAGTCAAGAAAGACCTAGAATACCCAAAAGAAGAAAAGGGGAAAAAAGGTTTGGGGAATGTTATGCAATTTCTACAAATGTATCTACTATTTCAAAAGGAATTAACAATCCCACCAAGAATGATGTTGGTCCAATAAATATTAGGAAATGAAGGGCACTTCCACACTAATCCTAGAAAAGGAGAAGAAGAATTTAATCAAGAACGTAAATGAAACAAGAAATCACAGAGTACTCCGAGATTTTACCCTGGAACCCTTAACCGGGAGAAACCAACATTCCTTTCAGCACTATGCTCTCTTGTTGTCTTATTTAATCAAATTAAAAGGATACATGACTAACTTTGGTCCATAACTAAGACACAATCAACATCATACCCTCTTTCATTCACAAGAACAACCCTATAGCCAATTCGGGTTACATATGCATGACCAACAACCTATGATTTACCATGCATTAGAATTACAACATTAGAATTATCACATTATCCTTTACGAAATTACAACATGCCTATTTATAGGATTTACAATAGGAAAAACCCTCAATATTGGCACCCAAAAATGGTTACAAATCCATGCATATCATTGGCTACAAATCCTTCCAGTCAATTAGAAGTCCTGCCATTAAGGATACTAGTCGACTAGCATTTATCATTCATTCGGTCTCTAGTCAATCATCTCACGCACTCACTTCAACCTCTTGTCGGTTGAATTTTTCATCGATATCTTTGACTTCGAATTTTCTCGATCAACTTCCTGGACCTTCGAATTGTTTTTGATACACCTCGATCTTTGACCGTCAGTCAATCTACCTCGACTCAAATTTCACCGCAAAGAATATAACAACCCAACATTCTCTCACTTGTTGTATTCTTTGCTGAAACAGGAGACTCCTAAACTCTTGTTCACATACCTAGGTAAGCAATGCCAATTTCCTCTCTGCACCAAGAGAACTTAACAACACTCATAGAATTGGTCAATGATTCTACTATGTTTTCCAACGTGTCTACTTTCTCCAGTAGCACCTTGTTACTTTCCAACATATCTCTTACAAAATGGTATTGTACATCGATGTGCTTAGTCTTTGAATGATAAGTAGGGTTATTTGCCATAAATATTGTTCTTTGACTATCGCAACTTACCTTCATAGATTTCTCCTCAAACCTGATTCATGAACACAACCTTTGAAGCCATACCATTTCTTTTCTTCCATGAGTGGACACCGTGTATTTAGCTTCTTTTGTTGACAAGGATATAACTGCCTATCACTTACTCATCCGACTTATTACTCCACCGAACAACTTGAAGAAATATCCACTATTCGACCTCCATTGATCTAGATCTCCAGCCCAGTCGACATCAACAAAGCCATGTACATCTACTTTACCACTGTCATCGCCAAGATTTCGTTGGTAGCATATAGCATAGTCCTTCGTGCCACACAAATACCTAAATACTCTCTTGAAAAATGTCCAATGCTCCTTTCCAAGTGTCGACATGTACCTACTCAACACTCCCATTGCATGGCCAATGTCTGGTCGAGCACATACCATTTCATACATTATACTAACAACAACACTTGCATAGAGAACATGAGCCATGTCCCCTATTTCTTCCTGTGTCTTTGGAAACTGTTCATGAGTAATCCTTGCTCCCACTAGAATTGGCACCTTCACCGATTTGCAATCCTGCATATTGAATTGTTTCATAATTGTTTAAATATACCTCATATTATTCAACCATATCTTTCTAGTGGCTTGATCTCTCTTAATCTCCATTTCGAGAATGAAGTTAGCTACTTTGAGGTCCTTCATGTCGAACTTGGAGGATAACTACTTCTTTACCTCCTTTATTGTGTCCATGTTGTTTCCAACCATCAACATGTCATTGACATACACAGATTCATATATGAAACACCCACCTTCTTCCTTGGAATATATGCGTTGGCTAAATTTGCTTCTCACAAATCCCAAACTAAGGATGTAAGTGTCAAACTTCTGGTACCATATCCTTGGTGATTTATTTAGACCATAAAGGCATCTTTTGAGTTTGCACACCAACTCTTGATTTCTCTTTACTACAAATCCTTGAGGTTGTTTAATGTAGATTTGTTCTTCCAGGTCCCCATGTAGGAACATTGTCTTCACATCCACATATAACGTTGTCTTCACATCCATATATTCTATCTCCAAATTGAATGTTCCAGCTAGAGAAATTAGTACTCTAATGGGAGTTAGTTTTGCAATAGGTGAGAAAATCCTACTGAAGTTGACTCCCTCAACTTGGGAATATCCTTTCGCCACCAGTCGAGCCTTGAATTTCTTGACTTGTCCTACGAAATTCATCTTCTTATTGAACACCCACTTTCTACCAACAATATTTCTTACAATAGGTAACTTGACCAAATCCCATGTCTCATTATTGTACAAGGATTCCATCTCTTCTACCATGGCATCCTCCCAGAGTTTACCCTCTACCGAGTTGACTACCTCAACGACCGATTTAGCTCATCATCGATGGTAGTTAGCAAAAATACGGAATGGAAGTCAGGTGAGCTATACCTCTAAATTGGTTTCATTATTATTTATAACCTTCTTACCACCAGATTCAGTTGCTCCACTTATTCCTCAAATTCAGTTGACTCATCTGAATCATCTTCTTCATTCCTCAATTCAAACTATAGCATTTCAGAATTATTCTTGGTCTGAACAACTTCCTCAAGATTGGATTTACCTACGACTTCTTTGAATACCACATATCGACTATACATTGTTCTCCTTGATGCAGGATTTGAGAGATTATATCCTTTCATTCCATCTTTATATCCAATGAAAATACATTTGACTTCCTTCTTATTCAACCTGCTCCTCTTTTCCTTGGGAACATGCACAAATGTATCACAACCAATACTTTGAGATGTGATACTGAAGGATTCTTACCAGACCATACCACATTTGGAGTCATGTCAGCTAGTGTCAACGAAGGAGACATATTTACCAGATTTCTTGCAGTATCGATTTCCTCCACCTAGAATTCGTGTGCGAGCCCAACACCACTGAGCATGCTCCTTACCTTATCCATCAATGTTATGTTCATTCTCTCAGCAACTCCATTTTGATGTGGGTTATATGGTGTGGTATTTTTTTGTGCTATGCCATACTGCTTACAAAACTGATCAAATTCCTTTCCATAGAATTCACCACCATTGTCAGTCCTCAACACTTTAATGATTTTCTCTGTCTAGTTTTCCAGAAGAGCTTTAAACTCCTTAAATATCTCGAAAACCTCTGATTTATTCCTTAGGAAATGTATCCATGTCTTCCTGTAAAAATAATCTATGAAGGAGACATAATACAAGGATCCACCAAGTGAAGTAATTGTAACCGGGCCAAACACATCACTATGCACCAACTATAGAATCCCATTTGTCTTTGTCTCTCTGGATGGGAACCTCACTCGACTTTGTTTTCTATATACAAAATTTTCACAAAAGTTGACTTCTAAACCACATTTAGGAAAACCTTCGACCATACCTTTTATTTGCATAGATTGAAGTAATTTTTCTCCAATGTGTCCCATCCTCTCATGCCATAACCTGGTCAGGTGAATCTCATGATGTTTTGTCAAGTCAATTCGAACCAACTTGGATCGGTTCGAGTCGATTTGTGTCAACATCGAGTCAGGTCAAGTCATAATCGAGTCAATTTCAGGAGCAATGATATTGTTTCATCCAGTCGAGTTAACAGTCCCTAACAACTTGTACAGGGTACCAATCCAAACTCCTCTCATTAAGACCATCACACCTCTGACCATCTTGCATGAATCCTTCTAAAATAGTATGAACACCTACATCAATCATCTTGCTGACAAATATCAGGTTTCTTGCCAAACCATAAATGTGTAGCACACCTCGAAGGGTTCTTTTCCTCCCATCTTGTACTATCATTTAGACTCTTTCTCATTAGAGAATTCTAGTTGTCAAGTCATCCAACAAGAACACATCACCCCCATTATATAGTTCATATTCAAAGAACCATTCTTTATGTGGTGTCATATGATAGGATGGTCCTGAGTTGATCAATCAAACATATTGATTCGACTATGTACTGGTCCACGCCATATACACATCACATCCCTTGTCTAAGGTTGTCTTTCTCTTAGTTGACTTATTCTCATTTGATCTAGCAATGTTTTTCCTTCGACGCACAATCCTTTTTGTAATGCCCAACTTTACTGCATTTCCAACATCTTCGCGTATACTTAATCGATGATTTAGATATACCCTTCAAATTGAAATTTCTACCGAAGAATATGCCTTTATCTCTGTCTACTGATCAACCTCTCACTAGTAGATCATCTTTGGTCCATCCTTCCATGTTCTTTCTTACCATTTCTTCCAACAATAGAGAAGCAACCACGTCCTCTAGCACTAGTGTGGTTTTACTACTCCCAATAGCCATGACTAAGCTATCGCAAGAGTCTGGAAAAGAACATAATAGGCCGATACATTTGTCCTCATAAATGATGTTAATATCCATAGATGATAACTAGATTAATAGGGTGTTAAAAACATTTAAATGCACAGTCACCGAAATTCCATCACTCATCCTCAGAAGATACAATTTATTTATGAGATACAACTTATTTACCAAAGATTTCGATTGGTATAAGCTTCTCAACTTGTCCCATAATTTCTTAGATTAATCTTCACCTAATACATTCAACAACACTAAATCTGCAAGAAAAATCTAAATCATACTTCTTGCTCTTCTTTTGATTTTCTCCCATTCTTCCATCAACATGCTTTTTGGCTGGGTACCTCGACAGACCGTTGTCCATTGTTCTCGATCCACAATAAGATCTTCCATTTTAAGCTTCCAAAGTTAAAAATTGTGGCCATTGAATTTTTTTCTCTCTATTCTAGAACTTCTTGTCATTCTTTACCATGATCTTTAACACAATTTATGACTTCAGATTATTACTATCCCTAGGGTTTAGTTCTTAGATTCAATATTGAAAAATCAAGCTCAGATATACTCGCCAAAGCATAGAACCTCTTTGATCACTCACTTGTTGGGGAAAACCTAAGCTCCAATACCACATGTCAGGAAATACAGGGAAATTCCACACTAATCCTAGAAGAAGAGAAGAAGAATTTAATCAAGAATGTAAATGAAACCAGCAATCACATAGTACACCGAGATTTTACCCTGGAACCCTTAACTGAGAGAAACTAGCATTATTTTGAGGGTTATTCTCTCTTGTTGTCTTATTCAATCAGAATAAAAGGTTACATGTGTAACGTTGGTCCACACCTAAAACACAACCGACATCATACCCTCTTTTCTGCACAAGAACAACCCTATAGCCAATTCAGATTACATATGCATGACCAACAACCTACACTTTACCATCTATTAAAATTACAACATTATCATTATTGCATTATCCTTTATGGACTTACAACACACCTATTTATATGATTTACAATAGGAAAACCCCTAAATATTGGAGCCCAAAAACAACTATAGATCCATGCATATCATTGGCTACAAATCCCACAAATCTTGAGATTTGGGTATAGTGGACTTCCAAGTTAGATTACCAGTTGACTATCTGTCAACCTTCTTTCGATCTCTAGTTAGTAATCTCACACATACACTTCAACCTCTTGTCAGTTGAATTTGTTGTCGATATCTTTGAATTCGACATTTCCTGATCGACTTCCTCAACCTTCGACTTGTTGTCGATACACCTCGATCTTCGACTGTCAGTCAATCTACCACGACAAGACTTTCATTGTTAGAAAAACATGATCGCGAAATAATAAAATAAAATAAATGTGGAAATAAAACACAAAAGATACACAATACAATAGAGACAAAGATATACGTGGTTCACCCAATGTGAGATATGTGCACCGGAGAAATTTCCAGGTCCTTCCTTTTTATCATCCAGGAAAATGAAGGGATACAACCTACAACACACCCATTGTAACTTCCTCTTCATTATCTCACAATATCCTCTCTTAGAATACAATATTCATGATAATACATAGCCATAATAAAATTCCGTCATAAGAGAGTGTTTCCTTCTAGGGAAAAAAACCCTAAAATAAATTCTACCTTCATATATGCAACCTTATAATGAACGGTTGATATTGACTATGACATTATAATATTTTACAAGACAATTTTTCCTAAAAATTTTCTTCGGGGGTGTTTCCCCTGAATTCCCCGCGAGGAGGGGTCTACAAAAATTGTCACTGCCCCCCCTTGATCCCCATGGAAACAGTTGTGGGGGGGAAGCCTCCCCACACCCCCCCTTTAGGGAATGGGGTCTCAGCATGGATGAAACAAACCTCTAAATCAGGAAGATAATCAAGCTTCACAACCAACAATCTCCCACTTGGAGACTAATTAAAACAACTCCACTATTGTTGTACCTGTTGGAATATACTCCACCTTGGACCTAACAAATTTATCATATTCACGTTCATACTTGAAGGCCAACTGAAACTGAGCAGGAACTCAGTTTCTCCCTAGTGTAATACCCCGAGGCCGAACCCCAATTATAAATGTAAATGCAAATGTACTTAGGCTAGTGAGATGTTTGATATCATTTTTGCATGCACCTTTCATGGTATAGTGCGCACATGTACTGTGCACTAAAATGATGAAGTGTGCATATTCCATGATACCACGTGAAACAAAATTAAATGCACACAATTTTGAGGCCAGGGATCCTTTATGTATATGTTGTGTTTTATAGGTTGGGGATCCAATTATTATAAGCTAGGATGCTTATGTGTTGAATTAGGTCAGAGATCCTAGATGTTAAAGGCCAATGAGCCTATTTTTGTATATGTCTTATCATTAATATAATACATCGTTGTGTGTATACCGACCATGATAAAATAGTATGGGGGACTAAACTTCACTAGTTAGGGAAAGGGGAGATCAAATTTAAGGATAACGGTCTAATCTAGGGAGCTTAAGCCAAACAAGAATATTATATTAATATTCCTTAAAGTATAAAGTATGGATAATTATTATCCTAAGTTCTAAGGATGGGGACAAGTGCACCAAAGTATCTCTCAAAATGAAAAGTGTCAAGTTGGGAACATGGATACATACAGTTTGGACTTATTTCATTTTTCCATTCATTCCATCTTCATTCACTCACTGATTCAGATGTCCTTTGTACCTTTATGTTACTATCAATGTACCTGTACCTGTACCTATACCCGTACCCATACCTGTACCTGTACCTGGTTATCTTAGGATATGGATTGAAGAAGTAGGTTGTCAGGCCCATGGGAGATTGAAGAGGTGGGTTGTCTGGCCCATGAGAAAATTTCTCCAGGTGAGAGAATTGTTGGGAATTGATTCCTGAAGGTGTTAAACTGCAGCTACAGGGCTCTTAGACTTCCTATATTGCTTGTTGTTGAAGCCTTAGAAAGGAAGTGGGGAAGCTGAAGGATTGTTCAACAGAGAAGGGGCACACTTCCTAGTGTGGTACATGCATGTGGGGACTGAGGGATTGTAGGTTGTTAGTTTGAGTTGGCACCTGTGACAGAGTCTTTCCTTTTTTTTGAGATATACCAGTCTTGTTAGGAATCCCTTTACCAAATGGAGTTTAGTATTGGCTCGGAGGTGACCCACTTATGAGAGTGATGAGTAGCGTGGTCTAAGGATGGGGGGTTCGTGGAAGGTCTTCATGCATTTGGTGATATTTTTACCAAGATAAGTGTCAATTGTGTGTTAAATTACATCATGCATTATTATTTATGCGTTTATTTTTATGGGTTTTTCCTGTGTGTGTTGCATGTGTATTTTTATTAATATTCTGTATGAATCTATGCATTTTCATAATGTATGTGTCTATTTTAAGTTTTATATATAAAGTTCCGCAAGAGTTTCTATGTGTAGATGTTTTAATTTTGTATATAGTTCAAACAAAATTATGTGGCATAGCCCAGTTGGATGTTGGGAATGTTACACCTAGTTACTCCATCTGTTAACATGTTTTCATGATTATGGCTAGTATGTATCTTTTCCAACTTCAAATGTCCATCTTCCAATATGGATTGCATGAAATGGTACTTGAGTTGTATGAAATGGTAGTTGAATGACACTCTCACTGTCATAGTACAACATGTTATTCTCCTACTTCTTTCACAATTCCTCCATAAACCTTTGTAAACAAATCATTTCTTTACTAGACTCTATAGTAGCAACATACTCTTCTTCTGTTATTGAAAGTGAAAAAACCTTTTTCCGTTTTGAAATCTAGCTTACTATTGTTCCACCTACAATAAAAACATACCTTGTGGTGCTCCTCCTCCTATCTTTATCACCAACCATGTATGAATCAACATATCCCTATAGAAAAATGTATAAGCCTCTAAAACATAATACATGAGTAGAAGTACCTCTCAAATACCCGAGAATCCACTTTAATGCCTCTGAATGTTCCTTACCTAGATGATTCATATGCCATCTTACAACTCCCACTGCATGTGCAATATCTAGCCTTGTGAAAGCCATCGCATACATAAAGCTACCAACTGTTGATGAATAAGGGACCCTAGCCTTGTATTATATCTCCTCCTGTATCTTGGGACACATTTACTTAGTTAATTTGAAATGGTTGGACAAAGGTGTATTAACTGATTTTTCATTTTGCATTCTAAACCTCTCCAACACATTCTCTATGTACTCACCCTAAGACAATGTCAATTTGTGATTTTTCCTGTCTCTTGTTATTCTCATACCAAGGATTTTCTTTGCAGCACCAAAATCCTTCATCGCAAATGAATTAGATAATTTCTTCTTGAACATATTTATATCATGAATATTAGACCCTGCAGCAAGCATGCCATCTACATACAATATCAAGATAATATAACTTCCATTTTCTAGCCTTTCAAAATAAACACAGTGATTAGAATGACATATACTATAACCTTGTTCTATCATAAACCTATCAAACTTCAAATACCATTTCCTTGGAGATTACTTTAGGCCATACAATATCTTCTTCAGTCTGCATACAAAAATTTTCTTTCCTTTGACCTCATACCCCTGTGGTTTCTACATATAAATCTCTTCCTCCAAATCCCCATGGAGAAAAGTTGCTTTTACATGTAACTGTTCAAGATGTAAATATTTTACTGCCACAAGAATTAAAATAGTCCTAATTAAATTCATCTTAACAACATGAAAAAATATTTCATCAAAATATATACCTTTCTTTTGTGAAAACCCCTTTACAACAAGTCTAGCCTTGTATCACTTTTTTCCTTCATCTTCTTCCTTTAACTTGTAAATTCATTTATTCTGCAATGCTATTTTTCCTATAGGAAACTGAACTAAGTCCCAAGTCTAGTTATTTACCAAGAAATCAATTCCCTCTTTGTAACATCCCCCCTAGTTATCGACCTCTGTCGAGTAATGCTACGCAAACAACCTTATCTTTTTTTTTCAACTAGTTATGATACCATTTTGTAACGTCCCCAGCCACCAACAGGTCAAACAATGCCACTTCTTGGACATCTCTCTTAAATTTTATACCATTTTGTAACGTCCCCGGCCACCAACAGGTTGGGCAATGCCACCAACAGACTGCTAAGCTCTGATAGCAAGTTAATTGTTCATCCGAGAGTACATATATATTACATGCATTCCTAATGAAATAAAAGACAATAAAATATACTACTACCATACTAACTCATGAGAAATTTACCATAAATCATACATGCAACGAAATCACATGATAACATTGTAACAATCACAGACATGCACAACAAACATCATTAAACACATAATTGATACTTATCTTTGGATTGTGAAGACCACTGACTACATGTAGACCTTCCATGAACCTCCCAGCCTTAGACCACACTGCTCATCACTCTCAACAGTTGGTCACCCCCAAGCTGGGACTAAACTCCATCGAGCAAGGGATTCCTAGGCTTGGCAAGGCTAACAGGAAAGTCACAAAGTTCAACAGGAAGGATTCTCTCAAGAGCCACTTATGCCCATTGCACACAAACTCTGATTCCGCACATGCCTTTCCCACCCAAATATTATATACCTTCACTGTCACACAGTTCATCAGGTGCTCCACCTCCCTTCCAGGGCTTCAACAATAGGCCAGAAAGGAACTCTCAGAGCTTTGTAGCTATTGTTGGGGACAATTAATTGCGTAATAAAGAAAAAAAATCACATGTACATTAATTATCAAACGAGTAACGCCTTTTTATTTCAAGGAAGTCTACAAAATATATGCAATAAACTACCCATGACTAACATTGGTCCTACATGATCATGTTCTACACTATCAAGCTCATTCAACAAGAAATAAAATGCAAGACTTAAATATCAATATTAAATTCAAGAAGCAGAAATCAAGTGATAGGAAATGCGACTTATGCTAATCACACAACTTGAATTAACACTAAAGTAAACATGGCCTTGCTGAATTGAAAATTTAACTTATTTCACCCAACATAATTCAAATGCTAATCTAGAGAAATAAGTTAAATGAAATATAGAAATTGCAAGAAATATCAAATCTAGAAAATACAGTAGCCAACAAATTACTTGAAGAAAATGATTTTTTCTTTAAGGAACATAAATTGAAATTCAAAGAAACAAGCACAAAACTAAACTAATTTTGATGTTCAAGGAATCACCTCATCTAGGGCAGTGGGCCCACCTGCCAATGAGTTAGTTCTACCTTGAAAATAATTCAAATCAAATTACAAATAATCGATGCAAAACTCAATGGAAATATTCCTTCATTAAAATATATGAGAGAAATAATTACACCAGAATGAATTTCTTAGTTTTTCCTCAAATTCAATAATTTTCCATCAATTCCATAATTCTCCCCCTTCTCCCTCTAATCTGTTTTCATTTAAATACACAGAGGGGACATGGAAATTACAACTAAATGGATTACCAAATGATTTCCTATTACAATTTTGGATTGATTACATAATCTGAATAAAAAATATCAAATATGGAATATCTCTCCATCATCAATCATCTGAAACAAGTCAAATTTAGCATTGCAATTGGAAGAATTTAGAAAACCGCCACACCAACAAATCTCAGAAAAGTGTCTTCAAAGAACCTTTAGTTTCTCTCAATCCAGATCGAATTTTGGAAAACTGCATAGTGAGAAGTTGAATTGGTCCGTTCTGCACAAAACCCATGTCTTTGATTTTCAATATCATTCTTCAGTTGACTGAAACATCCAACGCAAAAGGGTCACTTATTATTCCAGAGGATTTCTTAGTTGGAATATTTGATTATAAACTAAAAATCAACTTTGCAATCTGGAAGATATCTTGGAAGCTAAAATCATAAGTGATTTTATAAAAAATTCATTCATAAACCATTATCAACAAAATTATGCATAATAATATTCAATTTACTAAAAAAAAGGAGAACAAATATTATTTACCCACGAGAATAACTAATTATAAAATGGAATTATATGATAAATTATGATAAATGACGTGATAAAGAATGGTATAAATTGATGAAATATGTGTCAAGAAATGGTAGAAATAATGATAGTTTAGTGGCCCAACATCACCCCCAAACTGAACTTGTTGCATGTCCTCATGCAACCCAATGCCTCTATATTAATCAAGTTGCGATTCAATAACCAAGATGTTTACTCCAGCTCATGATAAAAGAAAAAAAAAAAAAAAAACTTCCCCAAAAACAATAGTTATTCAATTCGAACAATGTTGGTGAAGCTATGACAATTTTCACATTGACTTTCAATCATATGTATATGAAGTTGTAGAAAAATATGATATAAGTAACAACAAACTTTTCCTAAAAATTAGATCCTGCTAAAATTTTGCAAGAAGATTTCTACGATATTAATGCTTCTCGATACAAAAAATCAAAGCAATATAATGCATGGATTTTAAGATATCAGCAAAAATGGTTGTAAGTGACACTGCATGATTTCTGAAATTTTACAAATTGATTTATCTTGATATTTTCTGGGTTTGTACATATTAATGATATATTCAAGTTGTCCAAAAATTCATTTATGCTTTGTATGAAAGTGAAATTGTATGCCTTAAATGAGGAAGAAATGAAAAAACACCCATCATGCATAACAACTCCTCCCCCAAACTGGAGAATTAACATGTCCACATGCAAATAGAAAACAAATTGAGGTGGTTGCTACAATTACTGTTGAAACCTCAACTTTGTGTATAACAAGGAATAAGGGAGGTTTTGAGAATAAATAAGGATAGTAATGCGTGAGAAAGAATATAATGACATGATCCTGATAGGTAAAGAAATTAAATATTCCCTCCCCCAAACTAAAAGCTTTGATGTCTTTTGAAAAATGGCGAGTGGTAAAGAAATGGAAATAATGGTTTTAAAATATGAGTGAATAATTGTCAATGGTTTTTCATGACATTCTCCTAAACTTTTAATAAAATCATAAACCTATGCTATTTTACCTAAAATTTTACCTCCATGAAAGTGTGGAATGGCATGGATGGATTGATATTGGTTGAAGTTGTTGTAGGATGAGTTGATGATGAAAGTGATATGGAAGGTGGAATCCATGCAATATGAAAGAAAGTAATCATAAAGCATAGCATGGTTTCCTTCTCCCAAACTGATTAGTTGTCCTACCATCAAGTTTTCTATAACACATCTCATTAGTAGCCTCAATCAATAACTCATCACCTCAATTACCTCATTATATATAAAAGTGACATCATCATGTTTATGAATTCCATGTGATAATAATGGATAAAAGGGAATATAAAGAGGATAAAAATGGCAAGAACAACAAGCATTCCCTATACCCATCATCTTTGGTTTCTATGGGCACAAAAATGGTGAGAATTAGTTATCTCAGTCTTTGCTTCTCAAGATTGATCAATTTCCTGGTGTTCATAATCAAAATTAGGCCTCTTTATTCTACCCCAAAACAATAGTAGCATTGTTAAAATACGAATAAATGGCAACTGATTGGGAAAAACAACTATCTTTGGTGAAAGATATGAATCTTTCTAGATAAAGGAATGATAGATTAGATGATACAAAATTTCAAATCTCAGATATCCTAAAAGTTTTTGCCCCTGATATGTAAAGTGAATATATAGATCACATTAATAGATATAAATCATAACCATCATTATCTAAGAACTGATGAAATATTATCCGAAGAACCATGAGTTCTAGCAAACCTTATATATGAAATAGTAAGCTTTGTCGATAATTAGTTTTGAGAAAACAAGGTAACCAAGTAGATCATAGTATCGAATTAACTTCTATACCATAGGCATGGCCACTTCCGCCAGCAGGCATCCATAGCCTCGACAGGGATGCATTTTTAGCCCATTGAGATGCCAGTGTCCCATCTATTAGAAATAAGTACATAGTTGAAAGAGCATTTCAATTTACTTATAAGTCTATTGAAGATCATTGTTCTATATTGGGAACCAAATAATAACAATGTCATTCACGGGATCTAACAAAAGTGAACAATCTGGCTCGTGATGAGACCTCTTGTCCTTCATTTTTCAACTCAAGGCCATTGCACTGGCTTGGTGACCAGTGGTGGTAATGTCACTTTGTTAGGACCTATGATCATGGTAGGTGGGMTCATGATGAGAACTCCTATCCTTCAATTTACTATTTATGTTTAAAATTCAACTATGYTTATTGTTAATCTACAAAATATTACTTAATAKATGGTGTGGCATGTCAKCTCCTTAAGAGCTAGGGATGGCGYAAAAACATTTTTAGTAACTATTTTAAACTTGGGTAATTTTKCTTCTCAAAAACTAAGAACCTTCAAATTACTATTGGTAAATATATTTTTCTTTATTAAGATTGAGGTTGAGGAACAATTCATTAGATAATGATGGAAAGATTTAAATACAATTTTGTGGGAATCATCATAAATTTTACCAAATCAGGGACTTGAAAATTTAAGAAAGTTGAAAGTTGGCATGATGAAATAATCTTTCCATAATTATTCCTTAAAAATAAGATTATGTTTATAAATAAACCAAGATAAATTGGCTTCTCAATCATTATGTCAAAGAGGACCTAGAACATTAAAAAATATTTCTCATTCACCAAGGAGAAGAAAAGAAGAAGAAGAAAGAGACCCATAAATGTCGAAAAAATAATGATGTTTCCAAAGGGAAAATCAATCATTCCTTTGAAATGAGTAGCAAAGGGAACAACGACCGTTCCTTTGAAATGGACAACAAAGGGAAAAACAATCGTTCCTTTGAAATGAAAAGAAAAGGAAACAACAATCATTCCTTTGAAATGAACAACAAAGGGAACAACAATCGTTCCTTTGAAATGAACAACAAAGTGAACAACAAAACTACCCACCATTCTAATCTTGTGAACATGAAGTATCAAGCATGATTGTGGAAATCCCTCCCAAAAACTAGCAAGGTAACATGGAGAAGGATTAGTCATTCAATAGTCATAGTAACTTTACAAAATAATGAGGAATTAACAGTGAATCATTCTTGAAAAGACTTACCATAAGAGCTTTTGATATTAGATTTGAGGCAAGCATACACTTGATAATATTGGGGAAGAAAATGGATAGATGTAGCGCAACAACATGAAACTCAAGAACTTCCCCTTTTTTATTTTTATTTTTTGATGAAGGAACAACAACTGTGACTTTGAAGGAAACAACATGTGTGACACAAAAACATAAGAGAAATAAGAAAATAAACAACATTTTATTGAAAAATAATAAATTAATAAATAACTTAAGTTGCAACAACTGTGATTTCAAGTGTAGCAATGTTGTTTCAAGGGAAAACAATTGTGCTTGGATGAAATTCCATTTTGTTATTAACATTTTCTTCAAGAATAACTTTTTCATAAATGAACCTCCTTTATTCTCTTGGTATCTATAAAAAAAATGAGCGTCTACCTGTGTGAGAGCGATCTCTAACGATATTGACCAACAGTGTTTTAATCATAACTTCTTTGTTTTTTATCCAATTTCAGTGATTCTAACACCAAATGAAAGTGAATTTAGAGAAATATATTCAATAGAAACAACTTTTTTAAAAATTCCATGTGATGGTATATCAAATTTACTCAAAAAAACCTGTGTAACAAAATTATTTTTTATTTCCTAACTTAGACCAACAGTTGATATTTTGAGAATAATTCTTTCGTTTAATGGAGGATTGAGCTAATTAGAATTGGACATGAAAGAAAATATATGTATATATATCCAATAAAATTATGTTTTTAAAATAAGAAGAATTAATGGGTCAAATACTCCAATGAACAGTCAGAAAAACAGAGTTGTAAGAGTGTTGATTTACGATAGGCAGTCAATATTTTGGTCATAACTTTCTCATGCGACATCGAATTAAAGTGATTCAAATTTACTTGTAAACTAGATTCATAATAGAATACAACATAGAAACATGTTTGAAAAATCTAGTCAATTAGGCCTCCAAAAACCTATTGTCCCAACTTTGTCCCTAAGCTGCATACTAGACACCCTGTCAATGTTTTGGTCATAATTTTTTTTTTCAAATCCAAATTGAGTGATTCAAATTGGGATGGAAAATATAAATCAAGGGAGACTTAGGATAAAAATGAGTTTTAAAAATATTTCCATTTGATCCTTCAAAACATGACTGTACCTACTTTGTTTCTAGTAATTTTCTCAAGTCCGCGTGCCATAAAATATGATAAACGATTTTTTTTTTTTTCCAAAATGATGATGAGTGTTTGTAGAAATATGATTTTTAGTATAATATGTCTAAATACACAAAGAAATCACAACATATTGATCTACACAACATATTTCAACAATCAAAACGTTTTTTATAAATAAATTTATTTATGTACTTATTTTATTTTCTACTCTAACCTACTCTACATTGAAAAATAAAATATGCTTACGTATAAGAGTACCTCTAGTGGAGCCATTTTATAAATAAGGCCTCAAGTATATAAATACCCAAATTATAAAAATGCATGTTAATAAATACTAGGGTATGAGAGACCATCTTCCCTTCAAACGATGGTGCCAAGAATTGTCGAAGTATGGAGTGATCTTGAGAACAAATGATGGAGTAAAACCAATATTCAATATATCTTGGACACTCTTGATTTTCCATGGTTTTCATATCATTACGTTCTTCCATGACTTCTGCAATTTCTGGATTTAAAGACTTCCTAGACCTGATATGAGTTTCATGTAGTGGTGGAGTTGAAATAGGATGGGTGGGAAGGGTCAAGAAATTTTGCAGTTCAACATTGCAAGCATGTTGTACTAGTTTATTTTTATGAGGGTGTGGAATGGATTGAACGGGCATTTGTGTAGGGCATGGAGGATTTCGATGATGTAGTGAAGAGTATGGATGATATGTTTGACATGCTAAAAGATGAGAGAGAGTAATCATGTAATCATAAGATGAGTCATGCCAAACTTGTGGACAAGATTGGTTGGGGTCATAGTGAGGTTGGCATGGATTCCCTAACATAAGAGTATTCCATGATGAATAATGCAAGTAAGAAAATGGAGAAAAATTGTTTTGAACCATGCATGTAGGCCACGATTTCCATGGTTGTGAGCTTGTTTCATCTTCTCGATCTCTTTGATATGTTGTTTTCATCCCAAGTAAGAAAGAACAACTATCCATGGGATGTTTATTTCGGCACTGAAGGAAAAAAACTTCTTCACTTTTTTCTTGATTTTTCTTAACATGAAAAACATTCAATTGTGAATTTAGAGAGCTAATAAAATCGGTTTTAAAATGTTCAAATAAAGCATTGATTTCAGATCTTATATCTCTTGTTTTTGTAGCAGATTTGGAAGAGAAAGAAGAAATTTCTATAGAATTCTTACCAACCCTGGAGATTCCTCTTGAATACCTTATGCATAATTCACAAATATCATCATATGATAGATGAAAAACATCACCTTTTCCCATCATATTTAATATTTCTAAAAATGTGGCTTTAATTCCTTTGAGTAGGAGTGTTTTCAAGATCTCTTTTGTCAAATTTTTATGCTTTGATTTTTGAAGGTTATATTGAAATTGCTTCACATAGTCTTCCAAGATTTCATCTTCCCCTTGTATCATATTGAAAATATCTTCATTATTCTTGCAATAGTCTTGATACTTCTTCAAGAATACATTCTTCATGTCCTCTCATGTTTGAATGCATTTTCTACCAAGGCTCACAAAGCATCGAAGAGCTGCTCCTTTTAGAGTAAGAGGAAACAATTTCAACCTTTGAGCATTAGTACAATAATCATATCCTCTACAAATTACTTCAAACTCAAATAAGAATGTATCAGGGTATTCGTTTTCCAAACCATGAGAATTTGGTAGAGTGGATGGGGAAATGATGTGCATTTTTGTCACTCCTTCTAGATCTATGATAGGGAATTCAAAAGTAGAACTGTGTGCCATTTATTTTTAAAATAGAATAGTTTATCCATGCATTACTTTGAGGCTCCTCCTTCAAATGTTTCTGTCAATTGGTTAGTGGAATGGGTGGTGCTTACATCAAAAGTTCAAGTTCCTAAATTTAATGTTCATGTCAATTGGTTAGTGGAATGGGTAATGCTTGAATCAAAAGTTCAAGTTCCTACCTTTAATGTTCCTAATTTTAATCATGCATGCTATATGAACTGAAACTACCTATAGTGGGTAGATCTCACCACAAGTTAGCTAAGGTGAATGCGTAGGTTCTTACCTTCCTTCATTGATATCCAACCCTCTCGGAGTCAGGAATGCATCTACAACTAGATATTAGTGTGGTAGTACTATTTTGATCGCCTCTCTGACAACAATGCCAAAATGTTGGGGACAATTAATTTCTTAATAAAGAAACAACTAATCAAATGTAAATTAATTATCAATCAAGTAACATCTTTTTCTTTCAAGGTAGTATGAAAAATATATGCAATAAACTATCCATGACTAACACTAGTCCTACATGATCATGTTCTACACTATCAAGTGTTGGATTACTGAGAGGGGGGGTGAATCAGTAATAGAACAATTTAATCCTTTTTTAACCATATAATCCAAGTGTTATATCAATGAAGCATTATCATCCAATAACTGTAGAGTAAATAAGAAATTAACAAATGAACAATTATACACATACACAATACACCAGTGTTTTAAGTGGAAACCCAAATCGGGAGAAAACCACATAATGATTTTTCTTATATGTCTTGAAGAATTACATTCATTGGAAGCACCAAATTCCTTTGTTTTCCAGCTGCAACTGGAAGGAGGCTCCAACCCCTTAGTTTCTCAGGCTACATCTTGAGGGAAGATCCAACTTCTCAATTCTCTGTCTACAACCAAGAGGAGGCTACAACCCCCAATGTTCTCCAGCTACAACCGGAAGGTGGCTACAACCACTTGTCCTTGCCTCATCCTACCACCCTGAAGTAGAAGTAGAATGATGGAACCACTGTCAATCTATCACTATGAGATATACTGTTGTAAACTTGTACCAATAAATCTAAACCATGCATCAACCTGTACCTCAAACTATAATCAACCTGTACCATAAACAAGTGCATCAACCATGCACCAACCTGTACCTAAACCTGTAATCAACTTGTACCATAAACAAGTGCATCAACCATGCACCAACCTATAATCAACATGTACCATAAAAAAGTGCATCACACCATGTACCAAGTATGTACCAATCATGTGTCAACTACTCATCAATTATGACTCATCAATATGTACCAACATCATCAACTATACACCTCATGTATGTGCGCCAACTCATCAACTACTTGTCTCAACCATGTACTCAACATGTACCACAACCAAAAGCATGGGTTCTCTTAATTCACTTTCCTTCAACTCATTATTCCACAATTAAGCATGGGTTCTCTTACTCCACAAAGCGTCTTCCCATGAGGGATTTCACCATAAGGGGACCACTTTGGATTTCACCCATATTTACTTCTTATCAACCATGAAAAAACAATAATGAGTCATATTTACATCAAACAATATTGGGTCCATTACCCAAACCTTTGTGCTACGGGGCTTTCTTCAAGGGTTGATATCAATGAAAACCAACCTTAATCAACAATCTCCCTCTTTGGCATTGATGGAAACACTCTGATGCAATACTGAAATCATATCACTCATGATCCCCTTGGAACCATGCATTTATCCTCTACATCTGATAAATATGATCCCCCTGGAAACATGCCTCTGTCCTATGCATCTGATAAATATACTCCCGCTGGAACCATGTGTCTATCCTCTGCATCTGATAAATCTCTCCCCCTTTGTCATCAATGGCAGAGGCATCTTTCAATCCGGGGCTGCTCCCCCTAACATATTGTCCTCTTATGGTGCTTCCTCATGTACATCTAAGACATATAAGATAAGCATTCAAAAAGCATTCATTTTTGGAGTAGAAATAACTCCAAGTCTTTGGCGAAGATATTCAAAGGCTTCCCGTGGAAGTGGTTTTGTAAAGA